>LJZU01000044.1:0-272080 GCA_001513805.1 Davidsoniella virescens
AAACAGCCGTTCCTCTAGTACAGCCTCTAATACAACGTGTATCCGTTCCATGTCCAGACAAAGATAGCGCTCCTTCTTGTGGGATACTTCGGAAGTCGGTGTTTAGGCCGGCAAGATATATTAGTGAGACAACATATAATCTTGTTATATCCGTACGTCTCCCATTGAAATGTGGAGTTTTTGTTGGCATTTACGGACACCGTCGGCTCTATAGAACATAACAAAAACCGAGTTAAGGACAGGATCTTCCTACGCCGTTTACCGCAGTGCGACCAATATAAGCCGAAAGTGCAGCCTCCTAGAATGGAACACATGTCCCTTGCCAGATAGAACATATCATATAATCCATGGACAAGAACTGCTCTCTGCAAAGGCAAGCGCGCTCTCCGCCATAAATCAGTCTCCCATACAAGTTACTAGAGGCACTGTCTATCATCAGTATACAACTAGATTAGAAATGCTGGTTTGCTAAAGCTATAAAATAAATCAACCATACTGTCTATGAAAATTAAGAGTTTGACATGATTATAAAGAAGTCAGTCCTATAAACTCTAGGCCAATCCTGATAATATCAGACCCAAGTCGCTTTGAAATCATATTCCTTACCTTTTTTGTGTTTAGTCAAGCTCATAAGCCAGTAATGTACAAACTAGAACTGAAAACAAACAAGCTGTTAGGTAGGAAACAGGTCGAGATGGAGTAGGTACAATTCTGCATGATAGCACTGTTTCCCTACAGTCTTTGTATACATTATGTTTTCTCTCGGCATTCTCTTGTTTACCAAATTCTCTTCTTCACTGGGCTGTTGGTCGGCTCGTGTGCCAAACTTAGAAAGCAGGTGGTTATCAGTTTAGTCACAAACGCACAAGAAAAGCCGACTCGTCTGTCACTATGTATCTCTACTGCTGCCAGGACGAATCCCAGTTACACTTCGCGTCCTTAATTACATTATATCTACATCAAATATCTCATCTCCTAGAGACATCATTCATTCGTAACAACAATTTTTTTTATCTGGGTAACTTGAATCCTGTCATGCAATGATTTGTGAGGAGTAAACTCAAGCAACTATGTTTCATCAAAATCCGATACAATATAGTATCGTCTTACTGTTATCCAAGTCCTGTAGTAAAAATCTGCTACAGTGATCTTTCTTAAAGTTTTGCCGCGAAATACGACCAGAAAAGCATCTTTACTAGATCATTCAATCTTATTTCTCGACGATGCGGCATTCGAATCGTTATACACAATAGCGTACATCCACAGCATTCCTTCTTTAGTTTCTCGGGCTTTGTCGACCATCTTGAAGGATGTGTCACCCAAGATGCGTTTCATTGTATCTGACAGAGTCACGCTGGACAAGCCGCTTCTGGGTCTCTTTTTACAGAATGCGGACACCATAAATACTATCAATGATTTTGGACCAGATGACTACCTCCATATCAAACAACAGACCTGTTCGACACATGTGTTGTCCACCATAGGTACTAGCAAAAAGAGCAGACAGATGAACAGAATGCATAGTATGATGAAATATCAGACGATACAATCATCCGTGCGACGAAGGACTTTCTTCGTGAGCTCAATGATGAGAACACTCTCTCAATTGAAAATTGATCGCTTTGCAGCACGGAAATGACTCCAGCCACTGCGATCGAAATAGCGAAGTTCACCAAGGCTGCACACTCTAGACTGTAAGTACATGTAATAGCAAGTCCACAACTACCCATTAACAAATGCCGGACGTCCGGTGGACGGATGAGGCTGCGGCTAGATTCACCACGGCGCCAGATCACATACGCTCCGTGCGTGTGCAGACATACTAGAATCCAGGACCCGCAGCTACAGGTACCACAGCAGGAGTCAAGTGGTTCCTCGTGGCGATCTTATTCCCTCTGCCGAACCAGGGATAAACCCGGAGCAGGAGTTATCTCCTAGATGGGCCGTGGAAAGGTGTTGAAGTTGCCCGTACTGGGGTTCCTGCACGCCGAGTTTTGCCATGACGGACTACAAGGCGCAGGGCAAGACATTTACCAACGCACATTGGTATATATCCTGGGTAACGGAGACAAACGACCGCGAGATGCTCCATGGTCTCACCTTGGAATCAAAGATGTGAATATATCCTCGCTATGGCTAGAAACTTAATGCCAATGATCATACAGTCACTCATCTAAATCTTGAATAGGCATATCTGAGTATTTAGCTGGCCTCTAGATTCGGAACACGTTTAGCAAAGGATGGATGAAGGCTTTTACAAGGTCTGATGAGAAGAGCCGATGATGGCAGAGGTGGCAAAGAGTGTTTGATAAAATATCCTAAATTAATACCCTTATAATGATTACACATGAGATATCTCTTATCACGATGTACACAAAAATAAAATTACGAGTTCACATGTTTACACTCAATGAGTTTGGTAAGGAAGAGATAATCAATGATAGAATATGGTTCAGTGTAAGGGACAACCAGGCAAAACCATGCACTGATGATTAGAGTTTAGGTTTCGCCTGCTTTGACATTTCCTCTGCCACAATACGTCGCTGAATCTTTCCAGTGGCTGTCTTAGGCATAACATCAGTGAAGAAAACCTAATATATAAGTTAGCGTTATGATGTTAAGTTTTTTTTATACATCACGGGTGTGATTGCACTGGAAAAGGTTATTTTTTGATAGATGACCACTGACCTTCTTAGGAGTCTTGAATTTGGCCAGACGCTCAGAGACCCATGATTTGATGTTTGCTTGGTCTACCGATTGTCCAGGCTTGAGGACAATAGCCACGCCGATGTCTTGGCCATACATATCATCCGGAATAGCGAAACTGACCGCTTCAGAAACGGCCGGGTGGCGGGTAAGGACATTGTCAAGCTCGATTGGTGAAATCTTCTCGCCACCCTTGTTAATCAGCTCCTTGATACGACCAGTGATGATGATGTAGCCATCTTCATCCTTCTTGCCTTGATCACCAGTACGGAAGAACCCATTCTTGGCAAATGCAGTAGCATTAGCCGATGGGTTGTTGAGGTATCCGGACGTGACGTTCTCGCCCTTAATGCAGATTTCTCCTTCAGAACCCTGAGGCATCTCATCGCCAGCACTATCGAGGATCTTGATCTCGACACCCTGACCGACACCAACAGAGCCCGGCTTGCGCTTTGCGGGTGGTAAGGGGTTCGACGTCATTTGATGAGATGCTTCAGTCATGGCATACGCCTCAAGGACGGGTGCTTTCAGTGCCTTTTCAAGCTGTGCGAATACAGTGGGTGAAAGAGGCGACGAGCAAGAGCGGATAAATCTAATCTTGGGCACAGGAGATGGAAGCGGGTTCTTGAGTAGAATTTGGTGGATCGTGGGCACCGCGGTATACCAGTTGGCTTTGTGAGTAATGAAGTCCACCCAGAAGTCGGAAGCTGAGAACTTCGAAGGTACTACGAGCGAGCCTCCGGTTGATAGAGGTGCCATAAGGCCACAAAGAAGGCCGTGTACATGGAAAAGTGGCATTACCAGCATTGTACGGTCGGCGTCAGTAAGTTCATAAGTATTCTTGATATTAGCTGCCAATAAGCTAACGTTAGTAACAAAGGACAAGGCCAAGGTATTTACGATGCCGATATGGTAGTAATGCTGGCCACTTACACATTGTGCGGGTTAGATTGCGGTGCGTAAGAGGGACCTAATGTATTGTTAGAGACGCTGCAGCTCTTTCGGTCTAGAGGTATATGATAGTATTGAATCCCGAGGGAAATATCGAGTTAGACTCACCACCTTGGGTCGTGATGTGGTACCGCTAAGATAATTTACATGTTAGCCTTCTTACTGAATACTTGTGTCGTTGTGGTGGCTTACCTAGTATGTAAAACAAGGGCGGTGTCGTCCGGCTTGGCAGTGAGAAGAGCACTCCTCTTGCCCTTCAACTTTCCAGCTTCCTTGAGATCAAGAACAGCCTTGCCCTTCTCAGCATCCCAGAAGCATTCAGCGATAGCCGCATTAAACTTCTGGGCGGCCTTAACTGCCGGAGCACCAGAAGCAAAAGCTCCACGTGGGACTAGGACCAGGTCAGATTTGACATCCTCAATGTAGAACTCGAACTCGGCTTGTTTATAGCTTGGGTTCAATGGTGCAGCTATGGCGCGTTGCCATGCGCTGGCTTCGAAAGACACGATAAACTCGTAGCTGTTGATGAGCGCAATAGATACGAATGATCCGTGGCCGATGCCGATGTCAGCTAGCTGCTGTTGAAAGGCGTTCGTGTCGGATATGAGCTTCGTATAAGTAGCCTGAAGAGGATTTGTCTTAGAAGGGATGATGACGGCTACAGCATCTGGAGAACCCTGAATGGCGGTCTTAAGAGTCAACGGGCCGCTCATTTTTGTCGAGGTTATTGCGTCACGGGAAGAGTTGATGATGATGTGTAAGAGGATTCAATTGGAAAAATACGATTTGACAGTAAATGAGAAGATGAGAAAAACAAGATATAGTTCTACATATGTATATCAAAACGCGAGGACGATGCGCTACTATAATCAAGACAACTTCTATATGTTGCATACGTTGAGGTATATTTTGGCAGGACAAACAAAGTAAGGCAATTAAGTGCTTGTCCCGATGGCCGTCCGATTAGCGGATTATCAAGAAGTAATTGCTTGGGATTCAAACTGTTGACCTACTTTGGTAGAAAGATGGCGCAACATGCGACGGCTTTACAACGAGTAATGTTACATTACTACGAAATAACGTGTACGAGTACAGGGGTTCCGCAAGTAGCGGCTCGCTTCAATGCTGGATTCCACTTTAGGGATTCCTTTATAACTAGGTTCACATTATGAGAAAAAAAGCTGGGGTAGTCGAAAAGTACTTACTTCAAATCACATCACATGATACAGGCTGGTCTTATCCATAGTCACGTGACTCTCAATTCTTGAATAAACAAAACCTCTGGTAATCAAAAAAATGACAAGTTGAAATACAACAGGCTTCGATGGCGCAGTGGTAGCGCAGTGGTCTCATATTCATGAGGAGCCTGATTTCATATCTCGATGTCCTCTGGGTAATGCCATCCAAAGGTCGTGAGTTCGACCCTCACTCGGAGCAATTTTTTGGCAGCCGTTGCTTGCGGGCCAATATAACCCTTATCCAGTCATACTAGCCCTTTATGTGTGTACTTCTCCCATTCTTATGGGTAGTGTACATGGATTGCTATTCGATGAGTTAGTGGCTTTTTTTTTTACCTGTTTGAATCTATCACTCCAAGTGCCTGAATTTCAAAGTCGTCTTTCTGACTGATTAACATATCTTTCATTTAAACAGATCATCCAAAAGAAATCACATCTTCACTCACATCGTTCTGATATATTGTCCCTCCCCCTTTTTACCCCTCTACTTTTTTGTAATTTATTTCTCACTCCCTGGCGTCCTTTCTCAGGTTTTCTAGCCTTCACGCTTGCTCTAATACTCAAGGGTCACATTCGACTTATCTCGTCCTCGTTGGGGAATCGCCGGACTTTCAATCTCGCTCCTTTTGTACAACGTTGAAGAACGCTATAGATCTTGTGATCTCTATTATCGGATTTTCAGCAACTTCGGACAATATCTCATAGTAGAAATAGCACTCATGGCGTCTATTATCTCTAATCCGCAGTCAGGACCAGAAACGTCCACTACTGTAGTTAAACATAATGCAACCGGGGATAAGCAAGTCAGTGTCCCAACTTTGGGTACAAATCCAACAGAATTTCTCGAGTCTGCAACTTCTGCTATCAGCTCGGCCTTCCGCTTACTGAGTTCATTCGATGACATGACGGAGATCCTCATGGCCACGGCAACAGCCCAGAACGCTGAAATAGCTCAGAACTTAGGAACAACGCCAGTACCGGCATTGGCACCAGCACCGGCACCGGCACTAGGGCCCGAGACATTGATTTCTAGACCGAATCTCTCTATGTCTGACCGAACGGCACGTCAACATTTGATGGGCTTTCGCCCAGGGTCAGTCTATCTTATCGTGTCGTCGCCTACATATAAACCACTTGGCTCTCAGCAACCAAGGCCGATGGCTAAGCGTTGGCACTGGAGTTTCTACTGCCATCTCGGTGAGAAGGGCGGCTGCTTTTACCACATCAAGCGTGTGGAAGCACCCCCAACGACAGAACAAGATGCCAATTCCAAGACGAGCGCAACCTTTTTCGATGCTGATATGGATGTTCCCGTTGTTAATGGTTGGCGATTCGAAACCATGTCCGTAGTCAACGTGCTCAACTCGGTCCCGATAGTATGTGCAGTCAAGATTGCGTTGTTAGACCAGGAGCTTCGGTCAGAGTTGGGCGGTCGCATTGCACAGGTGCCCTTGAGACCCTCTGTCAGTGGCATCGGATGTGACGGCAATGATAGCACAGAAGAGGGCATCAGCAGCTGTAGTTGGGTGCTGACGGCTTTGTATGATTTGAATCAAGAGGGCTGGATCTCTATCAAGCCTTCGTCTCTTGTTGAGGATATTTACAATGAAGTAGTCGATGTTGCTGTCCGAGCTGAACAAGTCGATGCACCCCTTGTGCGTGAGAGCCAGTTTGTATGTTATTAGATACATGGCCTGCATTATCTCATTATACTCTTATACGAATCGTAAGCTTCCATTCTCACTATGTACTTCCAGCACTTACTTTATGACACGACTATGAATACTATATCTTACCACCTGCAAATTATCGATGTGCATGATGAAATAAATAGTTAGCAGCGAATATTCGATGCGAAACATAAGTTCGAAACTACTGATTTATTGAAAATAAAATGTTTGTACATATTTAGCGATCTAGGGTTGATTGAATTTCACTGCTCCTACTAAAAGTTGTGAGCAATTGCATTTATTTCTCTCATGTCATGCAGCCTTGCCTAGTGAACTTCTCACGAGGCTGCAAGACTTTTTTTTTTTTCACTGGGTTGAAGCATCAAAAATTATCAAAACACACCTAAAGCTAGTGAACTTATCTAATGATTTGATTTATACATGTACATAATTTTGACACTTGGAGCAATCACCTTCGACTTTGACCCTTGCAACGCTTTCAATTCAGTGGATTCAACTGAGCCTTTGAATATGCACGACCAAACAACCTCTCACAGCACACGACTTTCGTTATACGAAAACCTGCTTGATTCTGCAGATAATGGATCTCAGACTTCGAACAATGGAGAGTCTAGTACCACTGAAAAACAATCTGGCGACGTAAATGGCAGTAGTGGTGCCGTTCGTAAATCACATATCAACCCTGGTATGTTGAAGATTTCTTGATGCCCTACTCCGCCATATCCTAACATCATCATACAATAGCTCTACGTTTCCAGCCAACGCGCCGTGCTGCGCCAACCAAGGCAAAACCAAAAGGCACTTTTGCCAAGTTACATGCGTCTACTGCAGCCCCCAAATCAGAATCAGGAGCTTCGGCTGATTCCACGGGTGTGCCATCAATCGTTGAGCCGGTGCCAGCACCTAAAAAGAGTCGCATAACCGACTGGGCACCAACAGAAGAGGACGAATTTATCTATGGGACAGGTGAAAAGCGCCAACGTGGCGGACGCAAGCACAAAAACAAGGGGAAATCACATGATAATTTCCATACGGACTGGCAAGACATCTATGACCCATCTCGGCCGACAAATGTCGACGAGTATATCCGTAGTGACGAGTATCTGGACGAAATGTCTGAGTGGAATGCTATACTTAGAAGTCATCGCAGAGACCAACATCGCCAAGCGTCTCGGAGATCGAGTGAAAGCTACGAATCAGGCGGTAGACAGTCTATTGCACAGGCCGATGGATCGGCAAAGTTCGCACCACCACCTAGTCTCAACTTTGCTTCGCCTACGGAGAAACCTCAGAAACCTCATAAATCGGCTACCGATGATGATACTCTCGACATGTCTGGCGATGCTCATCATATCGCCATAATACAGCAAGCAGCCGCCCCTGCGTCTATCGGCGTTGTCGCCTCTAGTGCACCGGTACGCTATGTTTCTGGTCAAGATCAAGACTCTACGAATGAAACAAGCCATGGAAACCATGAAGATGACGGTAGTGCAGAGGAAGACTGGGAAGATCGCGAGCGTCCGTCTTTTGGGCTAGGTGCTGGTGCTGGCGAAGAAGGATCTTCTGGTTCCGGACCCAGCCCAAATCGGCCTGGACAATCAGGCTTTGCCGGTCGGATCATGTCAAAGTATGGCTGGAAGAAAGGCTCTGGTCTTGGTGCTGATTCGGATGGTATCACTAGTGCCTTAGGTGTCAAGGTTGACAAGCGTAGACGCCGACCGGACGGTGAAGGTGGCGGCTGGGCGGAACCAGTACGCACGCGTATAATAGGTGGACAAAGAAAGGATGAAGTCGATGGTAAGCCGTGCGGAATGAGTGAGGTAGTCGTCTTAAGGGGTATGCTTGATGGGATGCAAAATATCAAGGCTGAGATCGAAGCTGGCCTAGCACAGGAAATCGGAGAAGAATGTGGTGAAAAGGTAAGCATAACTAATTATCCTATATTGACATATGTCTGTCTATTGGCCGGATTTCTAACATCACACATAGTATGGCCGAGTTGAGCGATTACATATCGATCAAGCATCACGGCAGGTTTTTATCAAGTTCACTGATCAGATATCAGCCCTCCGCGTAAGTTTATCGCTCCCCCATCACTATCTACATTCAGTCTGACTAACTTTATCAAATATCAGGCCATCAACGAACTCCAGGGACGCCTCTTTAACGGTAGCGCAATATCTGCGGCATATTTCGATGCTGATAGATTCGAATCTGGCAACTATATATAGCCACTATATAATCAATAGGGACACAGATGCTGTATAGTCCATTATATGGTATTCTTCTCAACAATAGCCCTGTACATTATCTCCTGTAACCAAGACGCTCTGGTTTGTGCTTTGGGTTGTAACAGCTACATCCAATCCAGGATTAGCAGTGAAGAAGTTCACAGGTTTCAAGCCTACGGTCATCTTCTCGTTAGGCATGACCGGCCAATCCTCAATTCTTGGGTTGTGAGTAGATCCGAACGTATGCCACAAGACAATATCTTTGTTCCTCACAGTAGATGCATCTATACCCTCCTCCCGTCTTTTGGAGATAGCTGAGGCTATGCCATCGCCACCCGTAGATTGCATTGTAAATGTTCCAGCGGGGAACAGCTCGTCATCTTGATAGCGAGTGACCCAGACAGCGTGCTGGCCGAACTCTGAGCGTTTTGCGTGGAACGAGGTAGGGTGGGCTAGCAGCATTTGGCTGTAAAATGGGAGCAACTTGAAACCAGTTGGAGTGCCTGTGATAGGGTTGATTTTGTTTTCATTGATGATCTTAAAGACACGGGCCTTGGTATGATTAAGATCAAGACCTTGCTCGGTATCAATGATAGTTGACGTTGTTGTATAGCCAACACCAAAGGGGTTGTGTATGTTGGGGTCATCGAGCGGCATAGCACATGATTCCTCAACCATTAGAGAGTTTTCCGGGCCATCAATCATAGGATCTATACGTAGACAGAATAGATGCTGGTGGTAAGGAGCTAGCGTTCCAGGGCTAACCAAAGTTCCATACGGTGGGACTTTGTCACCAACCGCAAGTGGTGTCGTCGACAATATGCCAGTAGCACGTACTTCATAGTGAATCGATGCGTCTTGGCCGAAATGGAAGGCAAAGATGTACTCGTAGTTGCTGACAGTGATGATAGATTGCAGAACTAATATACGCGAGCGGACTACGACGGCATTTCCCGAGCGGAAACTTGTGTGTTTCCACAGGATTCCATCATCCTGTTCGTGACAACACACCACATTCGGCATCTTCAACGGCTCGCCTTCAGCTGTGACATGCCAGCCGTCGAAATACTTGATATGGCCTAGACAGTCACAACCTAACTGTAGATTGTTTGCATTGATTCCAGCTCCGTCACAGCCAAGATCGAAAGCGGCCTTTCGCGGATACGGACACCGAGGGTCGGCATACGGCACGAACATTTCAGCTAGTGCAAGACGATAAAATAAAGGCCGGCCATCGTAGCGGATGTCGTGAAGCGTCATGCCTTCACGGTAGTTGAAGCCAACACGGAATGTCCATTTCTCCCATTCTACGGCGTTGCTGTCGGCAAAAGTGCGGAATGACGGGCCATCAGGTTGTACTACGCGGTACGGCTTGGTAGTGGTTCGGGGCGGTGGGCGGAGATCCGGGTGATATTCGATGTCGGCCGAGTAAGTCAGGCGTGGATCGAATTGCTTGGTGGTCGTATGTAAACGGTCATACTCTTCAGACGGTAGGTAGAAGATACTGGTGACTTTGAGGTCCTCAGACACCTCAGCGCAAAGTTCCAATGGATAAGCATAGTAGTTGGTGTCCGGGTGCGAGATGCGGCGTAGATAGAACCAACACTAGGGTATGAATTAGCGACAGAATACAGATTGATTCATTCGAACTTGGGATTATGACCTACCATAGTAGTCCGCTTGCTTACATCGTTCAGGCCGTCAGTTGAGTATTCCCACGGCTCAACAACAACTGACGATCCCTCGGGCAGCTTAATCTTGTGTATCTCAGCTTGAACCCGTGAGTCAGCCAGACAAGCCTCCTGGACTCGGCCCATAAACTCAGCATCGATATAAGAATGCTTGCCAATCTTGTGTTCCTTGTAGACCACCTTTTGAGCATCTAGATCGACGCGAAACTCGAATAGCTGATTCTCCTCACCATTCTTGGTGATAGTATGAACACGGGCTGTACGGACTGGCCGCCGCAAAGCTGTCTCGGTGGTCTGGTTATTATTGGCAGCGACGGCGTCTAGGAAAGGTAGCAGCTCGTGTTTTAGTGGCTCGTAGAGCGTAGCTACACGGAAAATTAGGTCGGCATTGGCCGGGAACTGCTTTCTCACGATAGATGTTGCCTATTGTTGGAGTAAGTTAGAATCATTGGTATCACTGTCTTAGCGGATCATTAAGACTGACATTGGAAATCTCATTCGGCGTGAGAGGCTCGAGAGGATGACGAGGCGACATCTCTATATATGCCACTTTTAAAAAATTAACTCGAGGTATGAGTTCATACGTTCTGTTGTAAAGATTAAAAAATGAGAATATTGAATCAGACGTCGACTTGGTCTATGGCCCACCAAATCCAAAATTTAACTCGAAAAAGTTACATTTAACATGTATCTTCTGTATCTTAGGCTTGGCAATTACGCCTAATCAAGTTCAACAACATAAAGATTCACTCACCATGTCCCACATTGAAGCAACTTCTAGTCTATCTAGATAACAAAAATGTAATTAGTCGATTCTGCAAACTCATTTGCAAGATATTGCGATATCTTACGCAAAGAGCTTCCGGGCTCGCTTATCCACGATGTTTTCAAACTCAGTCACGCCGCCGGCTAGTTCCGACATTTTTCCCGCATGTAAGCGAAAGACACTTCGCCGTCTTTGGCCCTCCCCTTCATCATCATCTTGATCTTCTTCATTGTCAAGATTATCTTCCTCGTCTAGATTCTGGCCTTTGGCTTCTATCACGCCTCTCATGAACCAGCGATCGTGGCTAGCCAGAATGATCGCACCGGGCCATTGCCGCAAACTATGCCGTAGTGCAGAAACGCTCTCGTAGTCCAGATGTGTCGTGACTTCGTCAAGAAGCAGGCAGTGTGACTGACGCCATACTAGCCGTGCCAGCTCACAACGCACCAATTGGCCGCCGGAGAGTTTGCTCAAGGGAACATCCGATACTGTGCTGCCTTTGAGACCTATACCGGCCATCATAGCCCGGATCCGGCCTTCGTCGAGTCCGGCGTCTTGTGCCGCTGAACTCGCGTTGACTTCACGCATGATCAGTTCCAGTGCCGTCAAACCCGGCTCTGCGGTTCCAAGCGCCTGCAAATTCTCAACTGCGTGCTGCGAATAATACGCAAGTTTTAGTCTAGGATGGCGTTCGCAGGTGCCTGTTCTAGGTACCATCTCACCGGCCAATACCTTGATAAGACTTGTCTTTCCTGCTCCGTTCAACCCTAGGATACCGATACGATCACCCAGACGAACGGACAGAGATATTCCATGAAGTACATTATTTTTTCTGGTGTATCCAACCGAGACGTTCTCTAGTGCTATCAGCGCCCCAGGAAACCGCAGGTCATCCGCTGGATCTGGCAGTGCCATGGTCACGGACTCCATAGCAGCTGGAACTTCGATCTTTGCACGCTTCGCGAGATGGTAGCCGCCAAGGTCACGGTTCAGTTTGAACCGGCCACCACGTGCGTTGACACTCATGCCCAATCGGTCGTCGATACGCTTCTGGCGAGACTTGGCTTGACGCAACCGATTTGTGTCTCCCGATGCGTGACCGGCTCGGATATTGGCCGTAATGGTGGCTTGCATGTGTGCCCGCTGACGATCTTGGGCTGCCTTCATGTCTAGCAGCCACAGACGACGCTCTTCACTGGACGCTTCGTAAGTAGGCAGGTTTCCATGAAACGCAGTTATGGCGTGGTCTTTGAGAATTAGCAGGTTCGAGCAGATGGATATGAATGCTCGGTCGTGAGAAACGATAACTATGGTCGGTGGTACGGACTCGGTGCTGATTCCTTCGTTGAGTGAAATAAGGTACCGCTGTAACCACATAATACCTAAGAGATCGAGATAGTTGGTTGGCTCATCGAGTATCAGAATATCGGCATCCTGTATAAGAGCAGCTGCCAAGGCCACCCGCATCTTCCAGCCACCAGACATTTCCGAGACCGGCTGATCCATTTGGCTCTCGTTAAACCCGAGCCCCTTGAGTACATCCTTGGCTAAATTTTCCAGACGTATAAGACTAGCAGGTTCGATTTGGAGTTGAAGTTCCGATAGCAAAAGAGCGGCATCTTGAACATCAGTCTCTAGATACTCGGGCGCGATATCGGCGGCATCCTGTGCAAGACTATTTGGTTGGATAAAACAAATTAGTAAGATTGACTCTAAGTAGGCCAAGATTCGGACTCGAGTGCTTACAGTCCTTCACTGATAGCTACCTCTCGTTCTGTTTCAATGAGCGTTCGCCGCGCTTTCAAACCACGAGCACCGCTCCGGAGCTTTGCATCTTTAGCGTGACGGAAAAGCTTTTCCTTCAGATGGTCATGGCGAATCTGCCGTAGGGAATGGCTGATCTTGGCATTGTCGTTACTACTAAAAGCCTCAGACAATGCTATATACATATATATCAGCATCAAACATCTTCACTGTCATCCAAGTTCATTATCCAGGGGAACATACATTGGACCTCCTTCTCAATATCACGTCGAGTGGTTACGATCTCTATGATCTCGTTGATTACAGATTGTTTATTAGTCGATGTCGTTGCCTCATCGAAACGTCGGCTTAGTGTCATCTCAGACTGCCGCAAGATACTAATGCGCGTATCTTCTGGTATTCCCGGTATGAACTTTTCAGAGATGGCTCGAAGAAGTGCTACAAACTTTCTTGTCAGTCTATCATATCTCGAAAATATCCCCTTGTTTTCTAGTCAACAAGAAGGACGAGTGCAAATGTCCCCTAATGTACTCACTTGACTTTCCCGATCCATTGCGTCCATGGAGAGCGTAGATACGACCAGCTTCTAGTTTCAATTTTGCCTGCGTCAAGATTTCCAAACCTTCTGCACGAGACTTTCCTTTGGAGCGGCTTCTAGCAGAAGAGTCGGTATCTTCCGGTAAGATCGTTATACATAGTCCGTCGATGTCGAGCTATTCAAAGTATCAGAAGTCTTCAGTATAGTTCCATACACATAAAAGGCCCATATCTCTTACTTCTCGTCTGCTATGAGTTTCGATATTGAAGCGGGTTTGGGTGCAAGAGCACTGAATCGTAGCTTGGGCTTGAGTATACATAACGTTAAGCTTCTATCTCGTATTGAGCCTATCTGGTAAATTGTGGTGAACAACAGGAATACAGAGCATGTACATAGATTGTTTACAGATTTATCTATATGGCAAGTTGTTCTCAAAGATCTCAAGAATAAAAACTAGACATTCATGATAAATCTCGACTCATCGCCGAATTAGGAAATATATGTTACCCGATTCTCAAGTACATAGGCTTGGCTTGCTAGTCTTAAAAATAGTAAATATTTGCTCCAGGTGTCCTTTAATCAAAAAGATGTATCTCTTCGTCATTTAGTGAAGTTGTCTCTGATGTGACTGATATTGATAAATAGATCGATAATGTCAAGTCTATGTTGACTTAAACAACTTCATTCACGAAATAACCATTTCCGGTTAGGCCAAAGCACAATACCTCAATAGGATTGATTGACATATTTGCCTTCACGTAATTATGAAACAGACATAATTCGATTATTGTTTTGTTTTTCGTTTATACAAATACTTTGTCAAGTTCTATTAAAAACACACTAAAAGAAAATAAAGCTTAAAGATATCAGTGATCCTACCATCAAGGGCAAATCATACAGAGAAAAGAACAGAGACGAAAAGAAGTTAGAAAAAGGAAACTCAATAAAAAGCTCATTCAAGAACTAAGATAGCATCAACCATCCACAATAACATGGGGAAACAATACAGAGCTCATCGTGTTCTTCGTGTACGGTGTGTAATAGAGGCATGCCATGGCAGCTGGGAAAAATAAAAACAAACAGATATTGTTTGAAGAGGACGTCGATATTATACTGGTTGAGTAGACCACTGCACCAAAGCACGCATTGTCATGTGCAAATAACAATAAACAATTCACGATTTTGACACCGAGGAACAGCAGCTTTTCTCATGCAAAGCTCGAGGTATTTTTTGTAGAAGAAAAAAGACATAAAGGCAAAGGGAATATAAAAAAAGATATGGAGCATTTAAAACGCCACCACGCAACCATAATTATCCGTTAATACAAGCACCATCCCCATTGACAATTACCGTGCTCAACATTTACCTCTCTACGCCAATCTAAACTCAATTGTTCCTCTTCAACAGCAAACTGCTTTAAATTTACAGAAGGGCAGCAGCGGCCAGGACGACAGCCGAGACCATCATGGCGTTGGAGCCAGAGATGGCGACACCAGCAGAGTTGGAGTCAGAGCTGGAGCCGGAGCTAGAGCTGGAGCCGGAGCTGGAAGAAGTGGAGCTGGAAGTGCAAGTGAACTTGCCCTGGATTTCACCGCCGGAAGACAGCTTCTTCAGGGTGGAGCAAGAGTCGGAGACATCGGCGGTAGAGGTTAGGGAGAAGGTACCCTTGACATCGTTCAGCTTGGGGAACTCAACACTATAATCGGCATTAGTATATGGACATAAATTACAAGGCAACTTGATAATAACTTACTCAGTGAAGTTACCGCTGAGGGTGACAGCACCGCTGACCTTGGTCAGGGCACCGAAGCCGTCAATGACGCTCAGCTCGGGGTTTCCGGTGATGGATAGACCACCTCCAATGGTGGTGAGAGCAGACATAGTGATGTTAGACAAAGCATCGTTGTCCTCGATGGAGACGGACTCGCCGACGGAAGTCAGCTTAGGGGCGGAAATGGTCTCCAGGTTGGTGTTGTTGGAGAATGAGACGCTATCAGTAACCTCCTCCAGCAGAGGAACGGAGAACGAGGAGACAGCGCGAACATCGATAGAACCAGCCAGGGTCAGGTTGGTCAGAGAGACATTCAGGTTCTCGCCATTGGAAGAGATGATCAGAGCAGTGGTGATGTTGTTCAGGCCAGTGGACCAGGTCTTCAGGTTCTTGTTGTTGTCAATCTGGAAAGTCTCAACGGAAACCAGATCCATACCCTCCAGGGAGGAGATGAAGGTGTTGGAGATACGAATGCTAGTGACAGTGGTGACACCGCTGGTACCGAAGTTGACGGTGTCCAAAGTGGGTAGAGCAATCCAGGTTAGGGTGCCAACATCGCGCAGGTTGGGGAAGTTGATGGACTCCAGAATCTGGACCTCGTTCAGCTCGAAGGTACCGCCAATCTTCTCAATGGAAGAGGAAGATAGACCAGTCAGCTGAGTAGCGTTGTTGATGATCAAATCACCCTCAATTGACTCAGGACCAGAAATGGTGACGGAGCCGGCAACATCGGTAGCGAAGGCAATGGAACCAGCGACAGTGCTGCAGGCAATGGAAGCAGCAGCAGAAGCGGTGATGGTGTAGGTGGCAGACTCGTCATCGCAGTCGACATCGTCGGCTGTAAAAAGGTTAGCATGAGTGACGATAATTGAGGCAGTGAGTATCTAGAAAGGTACGTACCAAAGACTGAGCGGGAGAAGATAGCCGCAGCAGCGGCAGCAAACTTGATGGCGTGCATTATGAACTGTAGATGTTAGTTTATGATTATGAATGACAATTAAGATCGCCGTATTAGAAGATTTATGTGATGTATGTTAGATAAAGGGCGAGTGTTGCGATCAACGGTTGCTTGGGTGTCGATAGCGAAGGAGGTGAAATAGAAGGAGAAAATGAAAATTAAGTAGAGAAATAAGTATATTCGCAAATATGCAAATTAGGTTCAGTTTGTTCGACGCGTTAGATCAGGAAACAGCGTGTAAGAAGGTATCCACACTGTCCAGCTGCGTGGTTTCCGTCCTTGGTCAGATATAAGATGTATAGAGTTGGAAAATGTCGATGGGGAAGGCACGCGTATTATTATTATTATATGGGTGTTGTTGATAGGCGGTAAGGCGAGAATTTGTTCAGCGTTGAGATGTCGTATTTGATGATGGCGATTCGAACATTGAAATAGAGTCGAGCAAGAGGTTGAAATAGTAACTCAGACTCTGTGTTTGGGGAAAGGGGCACATAGATGCAGGATGTGCAGTCTACGTCTCATGTGTGTATGGCGATCCTCGAGCAATGTGCTTGTGCTTACCGTGTCTTTAAAAATAGGCTTGGGTCCTAACGGATATTATGGTCGTCTTCCGAAGTAATGGAACGTGACGGTAGTGATGGTACGAAGAAGAAGAACGAAGTCGAAGAAGAAGAAGAAAGAAAAATCTTGTAAGTTAACGAGAGTATGAAAGAGAAGATATAAAAGAAGAAAAAAGTGAAGACCAAGGAGGGAGTGAGAAACCTCTAAACAACGGGGTGAGACGAAAAGAAGGAGAAGAAAAAAGAAAAAGAAGAGCAGATCGGTTCAAAAAGGTAGAAGGGATGGGGGAAGGGGGGGCAGATGAAGGAAAGCCAGCAACGCCGCTGAACCAAGAACCCAGGCAGCGCAAGCAAAAAGGCAAAGCCAAGCAAACGTCTCTTATTCCTTGCGCAATACTAACAAGGCCCTCCTTGGGTCGAGCAAATCAAGCAATCACAGTGAGTACATACATATGTATTAGTGCAAAGTGCTACTCAGCATAACATTATATCGCGGTTGTGAGCACTGGAGCAATATTACTAGCACCGTATACGCCCCTGTTCGTCTGCGACAGGGCCTGTAGCCTAGGCTCGGCATCGTCTATTAGCATATTACGCTACTATACTATGACATTACTACGTGTGTTCGTGCGCTGCATGTTGTAGCTAGTTGAAGCAAGACGCCTTCTATGCAACCAACCCTATGCACCCTATAATGCTATAATACCCTCTGAAGCCCGTCATGTTGTAGTGGGCGTGCTCAGTATGATATAGAAGACGGGCCAGCCGTGTTCAGGTGGCTCGGGTACCTCTACACCTATATTTCCAGCAGAGGTACTTTTAGCCCACACAAGGTTCAGCCACACCATCGGCGCTCATGCAGGATCCAGTGGATTAGTGTGAAAGGAGGAAGGAGCAGTTACTGGGGTCAGGCACAAGGGGTGCAGGGGCTGCAGGTGTGGGTCCAGTAGCCTAGTGGGGTGCCAGCAGGGAAGGTGCGAGATTGGCCCAAATTTCGATTGATGGCCGATGATCATTCACATTTTACTTTTCCAGAATCTAAAATGAGCGCTAGATGGTGCTAATCTTGTTATCTGGTGTCTTTTTGACATCTTTTTTTGTGGGTAGTTTCCGCGTTGCCACGAACAACTGCCTTTGTGTTGTCGTTTTATTGTTTATTTTCATACTGTCTGTTTTTGTATTGCCTGATTCGGTCTGGCACAAACACAAACCCGCTACAGATTACACCGCATCATGACCTTCTCGGCAGCGCTCCAAAACTCGCTGATGGATAGCCATTTCCAGGGTGTCTAGCGGTCTATGGACCTCTAATCGGTCTAATCAACCTAAGCGTCGTCGTTGTCGCACACCTGTCACCGCCGAAATTGGTACTCGTTTTCCGCTTTCTTTCCATCTGTCTTCCTATGGCTCATTCTTACTCTCCTTCTACGTAATGTACTAATGACTGTATGACTGTACAAGTATGTGCACTGTGCTGCGATTCAGCACCTCAGTACCGCAATGTTAGTTAATGCGCGCAAAACTCAGCGCCGCGTAGCATTGTAATGGATTGGGATCGGGATTGGGAGCCATGCAGGAACAAATCGTCAAGGAGGGTGCCAATCGTCCTAGTAGGTAAAAGTTCTAATTTACTAATCTTTGTTGCCACTGGCTTGAACCCAAATTCAGGCCGTCCAAACTAACCCTTCCATATATATAGAAATTCAATGACTAAATCCACAACATCAATCCGCTGAAATCACTACGTATCTTGTGTGCCGCAAAAAATGCCAATGGTCATTCTAGGAGATGCCGATCGTGAGATTACCATGCCCTTTAGTTCCTACGCCATATCTCTCTAGTTGGCAATTATATCAATTATATCTACATATAAGTAAGTACATTACCAGCACTACTGACTACTAAATGCCAGTAATATATTCAGCGATCTCGGCTATGATGTATCTAGCGTAGGCTTTTTTTCTTGCACTGGCATAAGTTCCCATGGCACCGGAGCCCAAGCCCTTACCTGGTTTCCTCTTGGTTACCTCCCATCTCCCATACATCGTCATAAATCAGCAGTGCCATGGGAGAACAAACGGAAGACGATCAAAATTGAGCTGATGCTTTTTTTCTTTTTTCTTTTTTCTTTTTCTTTTCTTCCATGAAGTCGCCAAGGACACGGATAATACATGTAAATAGCGGCTTTAAATCATGGCTTATATTGCGCGTTAGCATGTGAACTAGCTCATATTATATCTTCTTCTTAGCCCTAGACGCAATATACATGTCAATAATTCAGTCTATAGTAGAGGGACAGGCCATTATAGCTCTTGAATTGCAGCGGCAACAGTCAAGCGACTCACAGGCACTAGAAAACATTTTCAGTTGTCAAGTCGCTTTACCCGTCTGATCCTGATGGGTTCCTGTGCTGTGGTATAGTTCAATCTTTACATAGCAGTCCAAGTAAGTCGGCATTACATGTAGGCACGGCTTGGCTGTCAATAATGCCTTGCCAAAGGCTACTTGAAGGCAGCATTCCATCACTAAAAAAAGGGCTTCTTGGCTAGTCTAGTAGTTGGTATGTCAACATGTCCTTATGTTTGTGTTTGTACATACAGATATGTGTATGTAAGAGACTAACCACTATTAGATACGACTGTGTGAATCAATGCGAGACGCGTTTCAGTGTTTCAATTCACAGCAGATCGTACTACTTCCATTCATTAGCCCGACGCTGGATTGTTTTGTACCCATACAACATATGTACATCATATATGTACAAATGTGAAATATACATTACACTGAAACTCTACAAGATTTGGATTTAGTCAACAAAAAAGGAAAATAAGAGTAATCACATGTCCTACATACACTAGCTGTATCTGAGTCTACGTTATCTTGGCACTTATTTATTCCCGGTTCTTTTGGTCTCAAAGGTAAGACCACTATTGTGTCTCCACGTCGGATAAGAAAACTTGATTTTTTGCCATGTTGAATTGTGTATATCGTGCATAGAATATGTTGTCAGAATTGACCGATCTAGACTGCCAGACCTACATACTTGTGTGTACAAGTACATATGTATTATACAACAAGTTCGGCGCCACCATGCGTCTGCTGTGACTGGTGAGGCACAGTTGGCAGAAGGTAAGAGTACGCCAACCACGCAGACGACGTATTATTAGTTGTGCTTGATAATTGAGCTGCTGCTCGATTCTATGTTATATTCAGTCAAAACCTAAGAGGCTGAGGTCATGTTTCATGCGATACTGCGATGTGGCAAATAGGTAAATCCGTCACAGCCCAACATCTGGGTTCATGAAGGGAGACGAGAAGGAGTTTAGTTATTGTTTCTCGGATATGTGCATCCAATAGTCTTTAAGGAGGTCTTCATTGCCGTTTCTGTTTTGGTGATAAGGATCATCAAGACTTATCAGTAGTGACGGATAGTAATTGTCCCCATCTTGAAATTCTACCGTCGGTCATAACATATCAGAAGTTCATGCAATACATGTGGCTGTTGTCAATAAAATAGAGACCTATTGTAACAGAAAGTTTCATCTTGGGAGTTGAATAAGTGCGACTTTTTGCACAAACATTTTGTACGCATAGGGTTAAACCCTCGTACATGAAATCCGACATTGGTTTCTCCATGAATACGGTAAATAGACATTAACTTGGCCTGTAGTTTTCTTTCCTTCGTATTGCTATTTACTACGAGATTGGAGATCGCCTACTGAACTGTTGTTTCTTTTCCACCGACAGTATCTTGTTGGGCTTGAGTAGTGAGGCGGCAGATAAAATAGTGCCAAGAAACAGACGTTCCCATAACGCACAGAGCAAAAGCTTGAAGTGTATTGTAGGGAGCGGGACATTAGGGGATACTTACGTAGGGGTTTTCCATATTCAACAACTACATAGTAGGGACAATATGGACAGGCTAGAGAATATGAGAACATGAGTGCCGCGTGCCGCATGACGCAGCATACAATTGTTCCCCCCTTCCCCCGGTTGTAATATATTCTGGAACAATCGATTACATGGAGAAAATAGAGAGAAAACTTACAATTAGAAGGAACTAACACGATGTTGATGGTCTCTTGATGTGTAGGCTCTCTCGTTTTCGGAAAATATGAACCATACTGTTATCGACAGAGTCGATCTTGAACTGGGAATAATGGATACGATATAATTATATGATACATAGCTTTTGTTTGGCAATATAACAAATTTTTGAAGTAAGATACTTGATCTGCTTTGAAGTGCTGACTCTTCTGTTTTTGTCATGATCATCAATATCTTGGTAATTAAACAATTGCCAGCACATCTTGCAGACGCAGTCTATACCATGTAAGCAGTAGCTGACGCAACGATAGGAAAATTAACATGGAGATATTGCAGGCTCGAGGCTACATGGAGAGTGTCGATAACCGGGACGGCTCGTAGTTGATACTGAAGCCTGACTGACCATAGCCTACAATCATGGTCTCGTTGGTTGCCATTCACCCAACTTAGTTATTGGAGTAAAGCAATCGACATAGCCATTGACAACCCTTCAATCGCTAGTTGTAATGGTTGCCCGTATGCCTTTTTACTCGACGATCTCTCCATCGGGACTCCGAAGCTAGATATAAGCAAAGAGCTTAAGTGATGCCCTGGTGTCACACGAAAATACACACAATGAAAACAAAAGTTAAGTCCATAAGGCGAAGCCAATTATGTTTCTCACACCTTTCCCTGCATTTCCATTTCTGACATTTGCAGTGAATTTTTTTTCTCTTTACTCGATCTCATGTAGACAAACGAATAAAACAGCACTGCCCACTAACCAAACAAGACAAGCAATGAAAAGAAATATAAAAAGCTTATAATCTAGGTCGCTTGATGTCGTCGTCATCAGAGGCCGGGCCCTCGTTCCCTTTCTTTTGACGATGTTTCTGAGTATCGTGCTGACCACGATGACCTTGTACTTTTTTTTATTAGCGTCTACTCTAGTTTTATTGGTGCTGACCTTGAATAAATCCTGGTTGAATGGTGAAGTAGTGTATGATATTTGCACCAGAAGGTATGATGAATGAATACATATCAGGAGAAGTCTCCAAGCTTGAAAAAGAAGAACTTGTTTTCTTGCTTGGGAGTAGAAAGTTAATCAACAACACAATGGGGCTGATTTAACCAACCAAAGTAACTACGAATTATCTTGTTGCGTGTGTGGCGGTTGAACGCTCGCTCGCTTCCGAATTTTGTTTTAATAGATACACACCATGATGTTGCCTTATATGAGAAAAATCGGCACCGGTCTCCGGTAGAACAAAGAGCTACTAAATTAGCAGCTACTGGATACTGTACTTGTTTAGTACACCAAGCTGATGGTATGGGAACGAGGCGGAAAAAAAAACTGTTGCCGAACGAACCTCATGTATGCTAGTATGTAATCGTTCAAGCTATCTCAAAGGGAACTCATACCAAGAAGACATTTCAGCTGTTGATTGAAAATTGATAGTCTCGAAAGTAGCCAAATGAAAACGTCATGGTAAGAAAAAAAAATTGAAAACTTTGTTGCACTTCAGCAGCTCAGGCATCATGCGGTTAATCTTAGTGGATATGAATAAACTTCAAAATTGTGATCTGAGCAGAAAACCGAAAATTCAATGAAAGCGATAAAGCACAAGCTCGTTTCCGTCTAATCCGTTCTTTCATTTAGTAATTATCGATCGTAGTCGCCTTGTTCAGAATAAAACACCACAAAATGGCTTCTTGTAATTTTTGCGGCCGAGAATAGAAAGATTAGGGTTTTTTTTTTTTTTTTTTGGATATAGCACGGAACACTGCAATTATACATATGCCAGATAAAGGGTGCAAAGATAGAATATACAACTTCTTGTCGAAGCTTTAAACCAGCCATCACGGGCCTCTTTTGACGCATGACGGAGCGTCTATGACATCAACGCCTTCTGTGCTTTCTCTCGATTTTAGTCTGCTTGCTCAATCTTGCTCCTATCGGGAATGGCTAGCCTAGCCTCGTCATGGAACGATCGTCACCAGAAGAGCACAAGAGAAGACAAACAAGGCATGTGAATACATATATGCAAAACAACGCTGCAGCCAACCGAGACTTTGTGCTTTAGGGAGGCGGCGGCAAAGCCAGAGATTCCGAAAGAAGCTCAGAGTCTTGTTTTCATAGAAGTCACAAAGTTCTCTATATCTCATCTTTTTCACCCTTCCATATCCGTGGTAGGTGATACTGCATGATAGCAAAACGGATGACTTCTTATTGGAATGTAACTGTATACACAGCACCGCTTCTGGGAGGAAATCTTCTTAGAAAAGGTCATAAAGCGCTGCAAATAGGCGAGACAACTGGTAATAGATATACAATATCCCTTCGGATCCCATCTGCCTCTTTCAGAAAGATAGACACACTATTCTGGTGTGTACACCACGCATAATACCAGGAAACTGCAAAGATGGTCATCACAGGCTTCTAAATTTACTAAAGAAAAAGGGCCACCTAAGCGTCTGTTATCCAGTGATCAAGCAGACACCCTGCATGAGCACTGATGTTTACTTTTCTACGATGCCAATCTCACTTTATCTAATGGGCTTATCGAGACTGACTAGTTCAAGAAGCTAAAATCATTGTAACTCTGATATCATCAATGAACGGGGTTTCTTTTGTCTTCTGATATGTGTGTAGGGACTTTGACCTACTGTAAAAGGTCCGTTGAAAGGTGTACTCGTAAATCTCTCTAGATAGGATATCACAGCAAAGAGATCGACTTGGTAACTTACATGTAATGTATACATATACTTATCTGACATCAAGGAGCGTAAGTATATGAGTAACTCAAACGCCGCATCGTTTATAGAGACTCAGTCATTGAATCATCATGACTTCATCACCGCATTCCAGGACGGTGCTATCCCCTTTCATTCCAGTAGACATTACAACTACATATATACAGCCGATGACGCCTCCATCTTCATTACTTCTCGCCCGTTACTTTCCCTAGAAGGCCGCATCATGTTGATCGACTAAAAGTATGATATCCTGCTGTTGTATCTGTTTTTTTTTTTGTCAAGGAAGGTAGATATTATGTATATGTATATACATTTCGCATGACTAGCTGTCGTTACAAGTACATAACTAAGTACATAACTAGTCATGACTATACAATGTATCTTTTGACGATTTTTCGGCGCCTACTAAGTAGCATGGTTTTGATTTGTTCTTGCCACTGCTACTACAAACTCGATATATTCCGTTGGTTTAGAGGCTTAGCCAGCCTGCAAATTTCGATAGGGATGGGTTTGTGACCTTCAAATGGCATGTCACGTCCCATTGTATCGCAGTGTTGTCGTTACCACTGCAACGCTGACATGCTAACGTGGATTTTGATAGTTGTACACTTTACAGAATACAGTGGGTTTTGCAGCGTCTTCTACCAGCTCAAAGGGCCTCACATAACGTCGTCTACTTGCCCCTCTAGTGGCATATAGAATGACATAACGCTCTGTATCATCATATGTATGTAGTATCAATGATTCTCTATTTGTGTGTGGATATGCATACATATATGCGTCTATGTTGACGATAGAAATGATCTCACAGATTCCTAGCTATTTTGTACTTTTATATCCATAGCTTGTTATACTGTGCCACATATAGACATCGGGTTATTGTAGGAGGTTGGAAAATATGCATTGTTCGGATGATCTCCTTTTATTGCATTCCTACTTTTGTTGTATACCCAGTTCCTAGAACATTATCCCAGTTGTTGATCTAGCGGTATATCATGATTGAACATATTACTAACTACATATGTGCTAGATGGCCAATTCGGTTCATATTTCTGATAGTAGAAGCTAACAGATTACTAGATCGCCATGATCCCGAAAGCTTGTCTAGTGGCTTTACTAGTACATATAACACATTTATATGTGCATTGATCGCATTTAGTTGCCATCATGGGAAACAGCTGAAATCCTAGAGTACATACATGTGTAGTCTATACCGCTCAATGTAATCCATCTTTTTTAGATACCTCTCTGATCCAGTAAACTACATATGCATATGTAGTGTCTCAAACTAGAATACCATTGATCAGGGGATATTTACTAGCATTTTCACGCAATAGAAAGGAACTTGACCCGACATCAAATTCGGCACGAGGACCAGCGTATTCTAACATGATCAACCCTGTGATATGAAATAGACATCAAAGTACTAACTATCTGTGAGCTAGCCATTGTTTGTTCCCTTATTCTCTTTAGTAGGGGGTAGCATGTGAAGCAATAACAAAATGAATGTGAAATGGGTATTGAAATTCAATACAAATATCAGTAGCGAAAGGGTGTTGCGCAAGCTCTCCTTTTTTTTTTTGATTTCCTACTATTCATACATTATCTAGTAGTCTGATAGTTGACTCTATCTTGCTTTTTGTTATCAATTTTCAATAGGACAGGCTAGTCTAGATTGGATCTTCATGACCCTTACTGATAGAACCTCGATTCGTCCGGACTCGTTTCTACCATATCAGAATATGAATGCGAGGAATTATCGAGTAGAGCTGATCGTCTTCTTGCTAGGACCGGGGATAAAGAACTGTCTAGTCCTTTTTCTTCTCGCGTTCTTATACACTTGTAAACGGATATTCTCATATTGCATATCGTTTTTGTCGTTCTTATTCTTCGTTCTTGATATAAACGTTCCATTCTCGTATCTTGTTAGAGAGACCCTGAAGTACGTTTAATCCGAAATTTGAACCACACCATACTGTAGGAAGAAATTATTGTAATAATGCTACTTATCTGTGTGTGTATGTAGAGTTCGATAAAGTCTAGAAATACGGGGGGGGGNNGGGGGGGGGGGGGCATGAATAAGGCTTAGCAATCAGATCCACACAAGAACACTGCAGCACGTAATAAGAGCAAAACGACGTACATATTAGATGGATATACTTAATAAATAGCGAGATGTTGACAGGTAGGCGAAGCAAACATTAAATTTATTAAGCCTGTCTGCTTGACTACTCTAAGCCTCCGCGTGTCCTGTTCCTAGCCACTTGACTGAGGAACCACCATACTCTGATCTATGGTGAGCTGACAGCGCTAAGCATAAAATCATAGTCGAAAGTCCCCTTCGTCGCCTTGGTAATAACCCTAATATGTGTATACATGTAAGAAACTAGATTGGTGTATGTATGATCATGAGCTTCACGGCATGATGTCTATATAGATGGAAATTGACTGCTATCAAGGGGATGTCTCTAGGATTTAATAGAATTCTTCTTCTTCGGCTGAGGTTTAGGTGCGACTTCCAAAGATCCGATATCTGTATTTTCTACTCGCCACATGTACCACATGAAAATGCTCCGATATGGACTGAACGGTTCTGAAAGCGCCTTCATATCAGCCTCATTCATGTACTTCCACTTGCCCTTTCCGCTCGTCTTCAGCTTCGATACATCCCGACCCACGAATGCTGCCATGCCACGTTGAACACCGAGATCGCCCATTGAACACACATCCGGTCGTCGAAGGGCAAAACAAGCGAACATCTCGACTGACCAGAGTCCGAGACCGCGCACAGCCGTCAGGCGTTCGACCAGCTCGTCATAAGGCGCACGCGCCAGAAATGTCGAAGAGAGCTCACCAGAGACAAATTTCTCGGCGAGCCCGTGTACGTACTCGGCTTTGCGCTGAGAGAGGCCGGCAGGACGGAGAGAGTCGATAGTCATTTTGACGACTTGAGACGGGGTAGGGAATGGCTGCCGTGAATGTGCTTCTGGATCATTATCCTGCTCTTCTTGATCTTGATCATTTTTCGGCTCGGTATCATCGGCTGGATGAAAAAGAGCGATAAACTTGCGCTTTATGCTTTTGGCAGCGGCTCCAGACACTTGCTGAGAGATGATACTACTGACTAAGCTTTCCCATGGATCGATTTTTTCGGCAAGTCCCTCAGGAGAGAAGATATCACAATGGTGCCTTTCTATCAATGGCTTCATTTTTGGGTCAACTGATATCAGATGCTTGATAGCATCCTGGAGAAGCGTGTCTTTGTTGAAGACATCATGAGATATCATATCCTCCTTGCTTTTGGAATGAGAAATTTTTGGTATTGGAGAAGAGGGAGGAATCACACGCGACGTTTCTGGAGATAGAAGGGTGGCTGAAGTTAAGTTTGGGGCAGTGATACGGCGTGCGATTGGTGTAATGGGTAATGTTTGAGTCTTTGTACGCTTCCTAGGAGTACTGGGGGCCGATGGCCCTGGAACAGCTGGTGGAGGAGTCACGACCTCTGAAGCTTCAAAACTGGAGGACTCCGTGATATCTGACTTCCGTTTCTTAGCGGACATATTCGCTCTAGAGATAGTAGTGTCATGCTTCGTAGATGCGACTGGCGGCTTTGTAGTCGGTTTTAAGGCATGAGATGCAATACGTGCTGAACGGCGTGCTGACATTTTGGCGATTTCTTGAGCGTGATAGTGACTCAAGATGTTGATGTTGAAGATATTGAAGGTGATATTCGTACAAGGCTTGATTTTAGATACTTGATCTCAAACCTATAACTGTGATAGTCAGGCAGCAGCCGGCGATATTGGACTGTAAGTCCGGACCCGTGTCGTGGTTGGCTGAACGCCAGATTCACGCGATATCACGTGATAACATATGACGGGTTGTTTTCACATGGCGCTGATAGACCATTGTGATTTGTAAACAAGAGAAAACTTTTTTTGTATTAATATTAACTAATATCGTGGAATCATAAGACGTATGTATATACTGTAAAACAACCATGCCTGAAGATCCTATGTGTAGATATAACGCCAAAACAAAAGCAAAGCAAACCATATTTGCGACTTGACACTTAATATAGCCATTAGCTCTTGTAAGCTTCTACAAATAGCTCTCTCATGCCCTTCAAGAGAAGAGTAAGATCTCTAGTCTCATTGACCTTATCAACGACCTTTTCGATCTTGTCCTTTTCAAGTTTTGGGCGGCAGTGTCTGATATCATAGTCTCTGGAAGCTGTTGATAGCTCGAACCAAGCCTCTCGATCCCAGTCCTTTTCATCTATATGTGAGTAGACAAATTTGAGCCGGTCGTCTTTGCCGGCACCCTCGATCCTCAGACCGAGAGTTGATGTCCAAAAGTCGAGCTCCGGGACGTTGAAGCGTGCCTGTGCCTCAATTCGAGCGGCGTGGGCTCGCTGTGCGGCCAAGCGGGAATCGATCTCTCGCTGAGTCTGCTCAATTTGCTTCTTTAACATATCACGCGTTGACAGATGGTGGTCACGTTGAGCCTCGAGGGAAGCAATTGCGTCGTGCATTTCATTTGTCTCAGCGTCTTCTTTCGAGATGCTTTGCTGTAGCGACGACGTTTTGAGTTGTATGATTTCGATATCTTTGCGCTTCATGCGCTGGTCCTCTATATTAGTGTTCCGATAGTTAGAACATGTGCTAATGATAGAAACATGGGAATAAACGGGAATTTCAAACCTTGAAGTTCGGCAATGTTCATGCGGAACTGATTGCGCTCTTCTAGCACATTCTTGCGACCTTGTTCGATGTAGTTGTCAAATTTATTCGTAAACCGTGTCATGCGCTCACGGAGATCATCTAAGCCAAAGTTGATATTGGGAAGACTGTCGGCGATAGACGGCGCTGAAGCGGGCGGCAAAAGCGAGCGCGTTGACGCTGACGGATCGAACGCCATTGTAAATGCGCCGGGAAATTCTGACACGGGTAGACAACTTGAGTAAGCGAGACAAAGAGAAAGAGAGAAAGACTGCCTTGTGTTCTTCGAGATATGGCAAGAGTGATTGGAAATGGCGGGGTAATGCCGGTGGCTTTGGCGATCCGGGAGAGGGTCGGAGGGGTCGTTTGGTCGATTTGAAGGGGATAAATAAGAGATCCTGTTTTTGGCGATTGGAGTGCGTGCGGTTTCTGGGTTACTAGGCCAACATTTTGGCCTGTGAAAATGTGTATTATGTCAGCCATGGATAGAAAAAAATGGTCAGGAACGTCACCAAGTGTTTGCGATTTTAGCTTGCTTATCGCTGGCCAAAAAAAATTACAGGCGCAAAGAGTTACTTTGTCTTTCTAGCGCCGCATTTGCAATTTTAAGGCTTTGCTACTCTAGTCGCCCTTTATCTTCTCAACTCTTTGCTCTGCATATCGCAAACCACTCTGAACTAACATGTACACTAACCAGAAAATCTCTGCTGGCACTTCTCTGTGATAAATCTTGAGACTGATCCCAAATCTGCTGCGCACAGATTCTGGCGCGGGCGTCATGAACTTGCCCATTACCCAGAGTTCTCTGTCCTCACATCTCTCTTCTATTCCCTATGGCTGACCCGCGCGATATTGACGGCCTGAAATATGGCTATCCCGGCAGCATTGTCTATGTCCCCCAGGAAGATAGAAGTCTTGAGAAGTCTGTAGGCGATCTATCCAGCCGTCGTCGAATCATCGATAGTATGTTGTTGTTGACTCTGAATACTTGCCTAGATACCATAAACTGACGTCTGTAATATCAACACTCTCTAGAACCGGCATTTCGAGTCATATCACCATGGGAGCATTGCTACACTTCTACACAATATCCAGAAACAGTTGACGATTCGAGGTCATACGATGTCAAGCGCATACAGCGAAGATGGCTCCAAAACGCCCATCCCCAGACATCCGCTGGCGTGGACGCATTGGCTGAAATTTTCCACGCTGAGGCTAGCTCATCAACTCTTAGGGACGATAACCCTGACGATTCTACGTACTTTGAGATCGGTGAGATTGCGAATGTTTCATCGGCAAACCGATCCAATGCTACTATTCCGGTAGTGGCTAAAGTTTCGGGTGTTGCTGGAGAAATCTTGCACGTAATCCGGTTACAAGACATGTGGTTCCAATGGAAGGACTCTCGGGATATATCGATCCGTGTTCGCAATATGAGTCTACTAGACAAGCAGGAAGAAGTATTTTGGTCACAGAATGCGCTCCCAATCACGGGAATCAAATTTTTTGTAGACTGCAATTCACGGCGGAAACGACGCTGGATAGCAGTTCAGAAGCGCTCCAGCACGGTCATACTGCAACCGCAGCATCATGACGTACCGGTTACAGTCATCAACCGTGGGGAGTCTCTAGGAAAGCCTTCAAGAATCGATCCACGTCCCGTCTTGACCATCACATCTCAGCAAACAGGTGGTCGTGCCCATTCTGACATGGCCTTTGCTCCAAGCAATGACAAATCTAGAGCTCGACTGGCACTTATCGACGAGATGGGATATTGGACTATCTGGGATATCCACGGTTCGACTACCGTGTCGTTCAACACAACACGAGCCTCCATGACAGCGTGCGGTCAGATAAATGAGGGTATACTTCCTAGTCTCTCGGATCCTATTCGCTTTCCTGCCGAGCAATATGGAATATTGTTTAGAAGTATTTCTAACTCACCAACTCAAAATTCCCTACTATTCATCTGGAATGATACAAAAGTAACTGCGTACAACCTCGACCAGAACTCAGCCATTGCATCTGTACCCAAGATCTTCCCTCCACAGTACCGATTCTCGGAATTCATTCTAGATGTGCAACTCGATATCATAAATCATGACTGTCTTGTTGTCTTGACCTCAAAACGTTTGGTATGGCTATCATATATTTATGATACACAGTCAGGTACTGTCGAGCCTTTGGTATTAGTATCAACCCCACATTGCCAGTCTGGGGAAGATGACAATGTACAAATGTCTGTATCTTCATCACCAGATAGTACTGGCGGGCCTACATTAATCGTCTTGCTTCACAGTCCCGGTAGCAAAATCATCAAAACATATCGTTTAGTATGCACTCCTAATGTTCAAGTCCACCAAGAAGATCTGATCATTGAGGGCCAAGACAAAGATGGGAAACGTATTGATAGTATGATGACGGCTGATGTAATACGGCTATCGCCATGTATATGGGGAAGCCAGAGCGATGTTCCGTTTCTTTCTAATCCCAACAGGAGAACAAAGGGCCGAATAGCTCATGACGGGTCACATGAAGTCGATGCCTCAACTATCGGATCCAGAATGCAGAAGAAGAACATCAACTTTCACCAACTATTCTCGATAGACTTGAATGGACAAATCGGATACTGGCTTTGCACGACCTCATCCGCCAAAGACGCCACCTCAGTGACGGCACCCGAGGTCAATATATACACTATAGCCAATCGCTGGTCCAAAATCATCAAGAATCGTAAACAAGCATATATTGACTTAATTACACCTGCCTTTGTAATTCCTGATGGACTTGATGATTTTGATAGTTTGGCAATGTTTCCCTTGAAGCAAGTACCTGGAGAACAGGAGCAAAGCCTTGGCGGAAAGTGTGTAAAACGAAAGTTCTTTTCATCATGGGACAAAATCCGGCCTTTATTCATTAACGGCCGTCAAAATTCTCGTGGCAACATGGGATATGATACAATGGAAGTGATGAATTCTATTGCCTCTACAATACAAAACGGGCTCCAATATGGGACACTTCCATATCGTACTTTGTAAGTGTTAAAACCTCCATAGATGATGATATGATTTTGGCTAACTAAGATATAGGATCGAATGTTTTGACATGGGGCAATGGCTTGCAAAGCAAGTAGATGACGATGCTCTATGGGCGGCGCAGTTGCAAACGATAATACACGATAGTGAAGGTTCATTAGAAATATCAATGATATCCCCGCTGAATATCTCTCGCCTGCCTGACATATCTACTAAGTTATCGTTTCTCAAGAGAGAGCTTACAAAAACTTGGCCATGTCCCGAACGACTAAACAACAAGAATAGAGATAGTATCATCAGATTTCGCAACAATATCTTTTCAGAGCTTGCCCGCGACATAATCATGGCATCGACCACGATATACGCCCCAAAATTTTCGACAAGCCCACAATATTCTCAAGATTTCGCCTTTTCATCACAGCCACAACTCCTACCTTCATCACAGACCATAGCTTCTTCACCACCCAAGTTTGGTAGCTTTGGTGACTCTTCTCAAGAAACCCAGAAGCTCGATCAAAAGGAAACCAAGGCCGCAAATGATCGGAAGATTCGCGGTAGAGAGGCTATCAAACGTCTTTCAAAGTATGCTATCTTTTTGGAGCCATATGGAGGCCTTCAAGAAACAGCACCTCATGCAGTTCTTGCATCCTGGCCTCGGGAGTCTGGTATCTCTACTGAGGGTTATATATCGTCCCAAAATATGACCCAGATGCTTCGCGAAGAAGCTATTCAGAAGAAACACGAGTCTTCCATGAAAAAGAAGAAACGACAGGCTCTCAAGTATGGGTTTGATCTAGACAATATGCCTCAGTCATCACAGATAGGCAGTCCTATGGCGCCGGCCTCTTCGCAGGTTATACCGCAGGTCGTGGCACGGAACATCGGTACTCAAGCCTTTACGCCATCAAGCTCGCAATCATTCTCAATGTCGCAGATGGGAATGAATCAGCCTTTACCTGGAGCATTCGGAGCTCGTAATACAATGAAACCCAAAAAGAAGAAGAAGAAGGGTGGAATCAAGTAGGCCATCATAGGCAAAGTAAGGGTTGTGTTAGGGTTATGACATCATAGGTGGATTGCTTTTCCCTGGGTAATTAGTTCTAGTTATGGTAGTACAGAACAAGCTAGAATTATACCATCAAATCAATATCATATCGTGATGACAAACACGCCTGATCTGGTGGATTATCATCATTTTGCTCATTGAACTATACTATTTCTTCAGACTTCTGTCGGTAGAATAACTGCTGTCTATCAAAAATTCTACTCAAACGACCTAGATCCTACCCTATGTCGCATCACTGCCACGACGAACATCATGAGCATGGAGGCCATGATCATGAACATGACCATACAGATGATATCACTCCTGCCCTTCAATATTCCCTCTATCAACACATTGTCTTTGACCAAATCCAAACATTGAACGAGGAGACCCCTGGCAGCGGGAGAGAAATAGTGAAGAAGACATGGGATGCTCGTTCGAGCCTCTCTCCAGAACTGGAAAGCAGTGCTGATGAACAACTCCTTATTGAAGTCCCGTAAGTACTGGATACATATCACGGCGTAATATGACCTACGAAGTCACCACGGACTGACATGGAAGCTAGATTCACGGGCCAGGTAAAGTTGCACTCTATCCTGCTCAAGACTGGCATGACAGATAGTGCACCTCGGACACTTCGTGTATTTCTGAATAAGGACAATATGGATTTCTCTGAAGCCGAAGATACCAATGCTACCCAAACCTTTGAGCTTTCCCAAACAAACGATATTCAAGAGCTTCCCGTTAAGCGAGCACAGTTTGCCCGTACCCGGAAGCTCACCCTTTTCTTTTCAGACAACTTTGGCGATGGAGATGAGGACGTCACTAGAATTTTGTATCTAGGCTTCAAGGGCGAGTGGATGCAGACAGGAAGAGCTCCTAGTAACATTATCTATGAGGCGGCTCCAAACCCGAATGATCATAAAATCAAGGGTACAGCTACAAACCAAATGGGAAGCAACATTGGTGGGGGAAATGGAATGTAAGCCATCATTGTACCAAAACAGATTGTAACTATCCAATTCATAAGATATCTACAGCCTCGACAGTCATCGAGATTTCCATCATCCCATTATTTTGACGTGTATCTCCAACTTGTGTACATTACTTATACCTAGGGTTTATCTAGGGTTGGAGCTAGTCGTGCTGATAGCTTGGCCTTGTCTGCAAGGCTATTACCCCACCATACTTCCTTGTCCAATCACGGCGCTGAATTTTATCTTTGTAAAAATCTAGGTGCGCTACCCAGATTTGCTAGCACGACGTTCCGATTCCTGTGATACTGGATTTTTCGGCTTCAACACCAATTTTCGGCCCATATCCCGCAATTACGACGCCATCGACGATCCAATTTGCCGGTTGAGAGATTCAGACTCTGGCCAACTACTCACACAATTGCCTTTCGATTCGAACCAGAAGTATAGAGCATTAGTCTCTTGACCCCCATCTCTACCTGTTCTTATATTCAATACTATACACATCATGGCCCCACGGTTGCCATGCCGCATGGGGTCTTCCATGGCCCTACCTATGCGGCTTTTCTCGACTCCTGCGACTGCCGGGCGGCCAGTCCTCTCGGCCCCGACTACGTGCGCCAAGTCTTTCTCTCAGAGTGCTCGCCACGGCGTCAATTACGGCTGGACGACGCACCCGCCACACAGCAACCCGCATGATTTCCGACCAGCTGAGGCCGGTCTCAAGCCTCTAGCAACGAGCCCCGATGCCGCGTTAGAACGCAAAGCATACACCACGCCAGTACGCACAGGTGTGTTGGCAATTAAGAAAGGTATGAGTGCCGTGTTTGTAGGTAAGCAGCGGGTGCCCTGCACCATCCTGCAACTCGACCAGGTCCAGGTCGTAGCGACTAAGAACCGGGATGTCCACGGCTACTGGGCCGTCCAAGTTGGTCTGGGCTCACGCAAGCCGACAAATGTCGCCGCTCCCCAGTTAGGCTACTACGAAGCTAAGGGACTCTCCCCCAAGAAACACCTGGCCGAGTTCCGCGTACGTGATGAGGCGGGCTTGTTGCCTGTTGGCGTGCAGCTACAGCCCACGTGGTTCACGCAGGGCCAGTACGTCGATGTGCGGGCGACGAGCAAAGGAAAGGGTTTTGCCGGTGGTATGAAGCGCCACGGCTTTGCTGGTCAAGGAGCTTCGCACGGTAACTCCAAGACTCACAGAGCTATTGGTTCCGTTGGTCCATCGCAGGGCGGTGGTTCACGTGTGCACCCCGGCAAGAAGATGCCGGGTCGCATGGGCGGTGAGAGCACGACCATGCAGAACTTGGAGGTTCTCAAGGTCGACAATGAAACTGGCATCGTTGTCGTCAAGGGAGGTGTTGGTGGTCCCAAGGGTGGTTTGGTCAAGATTGCCGATGCCATCAAGAAGAAGATCCCCTCGGTAATTTACCGGGATAGATCTCTGACGGCTTTGCTTGAGGCTCATCCCGATGCCAAGGAGAAACTGGAATCAGCGCGGAAACTGCACCTAAAGCTCAAGACTGCTCGCCAGGAGATGGTTCTCTCCAACAGAGACGAGTGAGATTTCATTCAAAGGAGCTTTGTACGATGATATACAGGCGGAGGTTACGGCGTAGGGCACTGTGGAAAAAGCCAGTGTCGTCTTGTTTTGGTCACTATTGCATTTGTACTACTACTTCGTTGCACTTCACAAATATAGGTGCATAAAATCAACATGGTTTATATATAAATACTACTGAATATGGTGTTGCGAATCGAATATAATAAAAGAGTCAGGAAATGTTTTATGATGAGATTATGACTAGTATTACACTATTTTGTACAGAGATAGAGAATGGCCGGGGGGTTCATGATGAGATCACATTGCTGACGCCATTAGCCTAGACTAAATATTGGCTGAGATAGATTCTCATGTAGCTATGGAAAGCTGTGAGATTGGTTCCTGTCAACTGTGACATGAACGAGTAGATGGGTGTGCCCATAGAATGAGTAGTTCCTATGCTTTAGGTAGAGGGCTTTTGTCTGTATCCACGAGTCTGGATGGCAAAATCCTCCTCATCTATATCCAGCGCTGTGTTGAGGATTGAGCCCATAGGGTCGCCGCCGTCCAGCAGGTCGATCTTGGTACCATCAGGCAGCATCAAGCTCCACTCCAAAGTCTCGAACTGACCACGATCAGTGTATCTATAACTAGTGAAAGTCATAACAGCATCGCCCTTGTCGCCCTTAACTCCGAACTGGATGTTGATGCGGCCGTGCAACTGGTTCATCTCGCCCGATATCCACGGGATGCGCTGCTTGAAGTAGATTTCGTTGCCTAGAACAGCACGTGCTTTGGGCGATGTGCGCAGCGCATAGAGCGTTGAGTTGACCACTGACGATGTCATTTTCTGGTAGTTGAAGATGGCGGCGCTGCAGATGGCAATCAGGCCTAGGAAGATGGGTAGCGAGCGGAACCATGAGAACTGGATGGACGATATTTCTAAAGCGGTACGTAGAGTGTTAATTTGGTCGGTGTGGGGAAAGAAAACCTTGGGTTGAGTTGATGTCGCGGACTTACCGGGTAGCTCGCGGTCGGCACGGCGTTCCATCAAGGGTCCATCACCGACTTTGGGTGCCGGAGTATACGCCGGCCGTAAGGTGATGCGAGTGGACGCGAAAGATCGGGTTGATGGACTGCGAGTTAGCCGGGCAAGAGCCCATCGCTGGACTGCTCTAGCAAACATTATGAGATATAGAAGACTGTCTAGTGTTTGGCACGGAATTATGAAAGACGTCACAACTAGTTTGGTCATGGTCAATTCAGAAATGTTCGCTAGGCATAAAAAGATAAGTGGGGTGATACTCTAGGGTTATGCTGTATAGGGTTGCTTACACCGGTGAATGTTGTCTAGACGAAATTAACGACTTGATTGATATGCCGTATTAATAATTATCTAGGCATATAAATATCTGATTTTCTTTCATATGAAAGACTAGTAACTTGCTATTCAAGGATTTTTAGTGACAAGTTATGGTTCTTAGGTGTTTGTACAACATAATAGTTAGGGTTACCAACTGTGGAAAACTATCTCACCTCAACCCAATCTTGACGGTTGATAAGCTGACATTCACACAAGACACTTGACAGTTGTTTGGTGTCTTAGGCCACGTCTCATATCACCAAACCAAGTTGCGATTGATTCCATTGTCTTACATTTGAGTTTGATCCTTTCTATTTCATCCTCGCTTTACTCTAGCACTTATCGCTTGGCATACTGTAAGAAGACGTCGCTGTATCACAAACCCTAAACCTACCTTCGCCATCGATCATGGACGCCATGAGAGGACGCGCAGGTGCTCGTTTGCGCAAAACATTTCGGTATCCCGAAGACTCTGGCGACGATAACGATGAAAGATACGAGCTTGACGAACAAGGTAAGCGAATTATTTTCTAACATCATAATAAAGGGCGTATATGTGAACAACGTTGTAACTTGTCCTTCTGGTTCAACTATTAACATGGCTTTTATCTTAGAGCAAGAGAAGATCATCCGTGATCTTGCGGAGCAGAACGTTACTCGCAATGCTCAATTTCATATTGTTTTGAGGGCTCTCCCTATTGCCAGTATCATCACCTACATCCAGCCTTTGCTTACCAGGCCTCGTTTGCTTCCCTCAATCCTCTCAATTACATCTCTGATAGCTACATCCTATCTCGTTCACCGTCTCCCCATTGATGTCAGCGGCTTTTCCTTCATTGACAACTACTACGCAAGATCTCTAGCTGCCGGCTCACATAGTAGACGAAGAAAAATTATTCCTCGTGCTGGCATCTCTGCTTACTCGGCAGACTCTCCTCTTCAGAAATTCCTCCCTTTCCTGAATCTTACTTTGGGCCTATTGGCTGCTTTTGCTGGCTTTGTTGCTGCTTCAAGAAACCACCATGTTTGGTGGCTTGATGGGCTATTGGCTGTGCTGCCTCTTATCATATTGGGTATTGTAGTGTTATCTAAGATGATTATAGGTAGTGTTAATCCTGAGGCTGAGTTATCAGCGTTGAAGTACAATTATAAGGGAGCCTAGACTTTTTCACATTTTTTTTTCTTAGTTGGCGATGCTTTGAATCTTGCCATTTTGTTTTCTAATTATAAAAGATTTTTTCCAGGGACTTTTATGGCTTGTATTTATATAGACACCAAAAAACCCCATGAATAAGATACCTGACTTTAGTGTATGTATGACCGATGGTGACGTGAGATATAAGATATGCAAGATATTGAGTACAGATTGTCCCGAGTGAACCTTAGTGATATCCAAGCTAGTGTATTTGGTGATGCCTTCAACAATGCACCAAGACTTGGTAGTAGAATTACATGTCAATAGATTCGTTAAAGCGTAGAACACCATGGCTCTTAAGTACGCCATCTATGCCCTTTGGAAGTCTCATGAAGGTTTCAGGCCGAGAGCTGGGAACGCTTGGATCAAGGGATCGATCTGTGACTAATGCTAGTCCATGAGATTTTATGGCATGAATTAATGCCGGAACATGTTCCTAGATAAACATTAGTAACGTTATAAATATAAAGGTCGATAAATATATAAAATGAACGTAATGGTACGTACCAAAAGTTTACCAGAGCAGATGAGACCCATAAAGTTGTTACTTTGAGCAACACGAACAGCCTCTTTGATAGAGACAGCCCTGCGACCACTGTATTGCACGATATCGGGTGCAGCCATAGAATCTTCACGGCCAAGATCATTGCATAGAAAAACGGGGAAATTTGGCTGCTTCCAGTTGAGAGCAGTGCAGAGTGAGGCATTGTAAGAACTGAAGACTATTGACCGCACTATGTCATGGGATTGGCCACGTTGAGCACGAGCATGATCGAACACGACACTGAGAATGGCATCCGTAAATGCGTTTAGATCTGATGCAGAGCCTAAATTGAAGGCTGTTTCTTCCTCGGCTGTGGGGTATAAGATTTGGATATTGACGTGCATCCAGTGGGGCAGTAACGCAAGAGCCTCATCGAGCTGAATGCCTGCATTAGCAAGGACGGTGTGGATATGAGATATCGAATCAATCTGGAGTCCAGTGATAGTGGCAACCTCGGCGCGGGCCAAGTTTCTAGCCGTGATGTTTGTGAATTGCTCAAGAGTGAGTCGGCAGACTGGAACTTCAAGCCCGTTACACGGGATAGACCAATGAGGCCATAACACAGGAACACCATCAGCAGTTTGTTGCACATATATCCTAACATAGTCACCAGATAAACTTGATCCAGTGACCACGGAGCTAGGGTGAGTTTCGAATTGACTGGTAGCTTTCCAGTACGTCTCAAAATCAGTAATCTCGAGAGGCTTTCCACAGAAAGGTTTGATAACCTGCGTTGTAAAGCTGACTTGACCAATGGCACGAAGTCTGGGGTCAAATAGAGGAAGGTTCATCTGACAAGAGTTATTCTTGAATGTGGTAGGGAGAGCAACTGTTTTGCCGATAATTTTAGCACCATATGTTGGGAAGACATCAAAGTCTAGGGTAAAGTTCTCGAGATTATCGACCTGGAAGGATACTAGACGAGTCTCTTCTTGGAACGGTAGTATAATGTTTTTCGGAATCAGGTCGGTAGACTTGGAGGAGATCGTAAGACGAGAAGCGGGATACTTGCTTCCGTGGAAGAATAAAAGTGGCGGATCAGAGTTCTCACCAAAGTTGATTTGCACAACTGTCTTGGTATCAAGGAAGTTGTGGCCATACCGACGGAGGGGGATGATAGGAGGAGGAAGTTCAAGAATAGGAATGGCATCAGGGTCTAGAGCCATCGGTGTAGGTGCACTACTCGATCCCAAAAATCCATGGAGAGGTGTCGGCTGTGATATGGACGGGAGCCCACGTGGGCTGGCTCTAGTTCGAGGGTTATGAGGAGATAACAGCTTCATGCATTCTAAATGTCCCTCCCATGCGGCGTAATATACTGCAGGAAGATCCTTTTCATCGACAATGTTAGGATCAGCTCCGATGTTGAGAAGAGCTTGGAGACAAGGAACATTGCCTTCACTAGCAGCATGAACAAGAGGCGTCCAGCCATATAACTTGTCAATCTGATTCAAATCGGCGCCATAAGTTTGGAGGCGGACGAGAATCTCAGGAGTCTTGGCTGACCGAGCAACTAGATGTTGAGGGTATAGCCCTTCAGCATCAGGAACAATTTTGGCGCCATTTTGAAGGAGGAGCTCAACAATACGAACAGAGCCATGTTCACAAGCCAAGTTGAGGGGGACATGATCAGCGTCCGATGTTGGATCTAGACGTGCATTCTGCTCGAGGATACGTTGTACACACTCATATCGATCGTGAATGATGGCGTGAATCAGAGGAGTAAAGTTGTCATGATCGATAAGATTAACGGTACCAGGACTGACTATGGAGAGGTTAGTATTGTGGTATCGGAGTTATGATATAATTATTGTACATACTTGATAGGAGAGCATTGACCATATCAACACGTCCATGAACACTTGCATAGTGAAGAGGGACACGACCATAAACGTCCATACGATCAGGGGAGACGCCCTTTTCGAGACCATACTGCAATATTTCAGAACGTCCGTATATGGCAGCTTGGTGGAGGCAGTTCCGTTCGTTGATGTCATCTTCAGACTGAATATCAACGAGACCGGTGTCAAGAAGAAGCCAAAGAGCTTCTTTGGTACCATCGTGAATTGATGATAAAAAGGCTCTTGTTGTCCGTTCAACCAAGGCAGGCTCGGTGGTCGCGCCACTATCAAGCGAAGCTTTCATACGGGAGAGTAAATCCTTGAGCATCTCAATGTTACCGGCGATGATGGTGTCCAAAAGTAGGACATCGGCATCGCCTTCATCGGTGCCAACAGTTGTTGTAACTACATGCTCTTCGCGATTCTCAAAGTTGACTTGATCGCCATCTCTCCAAGCACCTAGTTCTTGTAGGCTGATAGTCGCTTGATCGGAAAGCTCACTAATGACTGTGGGGTTGAAGAATGGCTGTACCTCAACTGCCCTCGAAAGATACAGTTCTTTCGTTTTTGACTTTGATGTCTTATCCCATTTCTTGAGGATCTTAGAAAAGGCAGTACCGTTAATTTCCACAAATTGCTGCAGTTTGTTGAGGTCTGAGGCAAACTGTTGGAAACCCTCTTCAAGAGTTGTAAACTTTGCTGATCGGCGAGCAACACTAGTAGGGCGTAACTGCAAGACCTTCTTCTTATCTAGTAGAGTTTTCAAGCGCACTTTGAGTTCGGCCTCTTTCTGTAGGTAAAATGCGTTGACTTTCTCTAATTCACGCTCCTGTTCAAGAGAAAAGATCCCCGGGTTAGTAACGAACATACTTAGCTGTACTTGACAAGACTTGGTGCAAGATCGATTTATGGATATGTGGTAGTGATATCTCAGCTATCAACGTACCAGTTGAAAGAAGAATGTGGCTTTGTTTGCCTGTAACGCTACTTGTGAGTCCAACGGCGTTGATGGGCGGGGGACATCATTGATCGCTCCTAATGTAGGAGTAGCGGACAGTCTTTTGATTAGCTAGCACGTGACAGATTATGGTTAGCAACTATTTATAATGTGTCAAGATTGAAAAAGTACAGATCGTGGCATATTGCCAATGTAATGGAAGCTTTTCAGTAGAGTTCCATAAACGGTGCTTGCGTGAACAGTGCATACTAGAGTGCATTACATGATCACAATGCACTCAGGTTGCAACGACTTGATCCACGTAGAATTGTGGCTGAACAGTATTCCAATGCTGTCCATTGATAGCCAGTTTTCAGTGACGCTGGTATTCAAAGGCCTCTGATTGGTGTGATGATTTTGTAAACAGGCCTACCTTTTTTAAAGCCTTATAATTCACAAAGCTGGCAGCATATTCAGGCACCTCCAACTGGCGCTTCTGAATTTGTTTACCGAATTTCCTATATATAGCGGAAGTTTGTTAGTCAATATAATTGACTGCAGTTGTCCGAGCAATATCAAATTATTAAGCAAAACATTGATATTAGACTGTAACTAGTCTGTAGCAAGACGAGATAAACTGGTACGGGTTGAAGGATACTTACATGGTGATGGCACGTGTGTAGTAGTATGGAGGTCTTTGAAATGTATTTCAAGAAATATAAACTAAGAAATGATTCTTCCTATTCATATGATAGAAAAACAAGAATCAAAAAAACTAAACTTAGATTAGCATGAGTGGGCAACCGTATACATGGAGAAAAATAGGAAGAATTTGCCACGCTTGGTAGGAATAAGCATAGTAACACCAAGCCAGGGGTCATAGGCCAACTTCGGTGAGCGAAAGAGGGGGTATCACTAAACTAAAACTGGCAAGCTTTAAAATGGGAAACGAGAGAGCTACAAACATCGTGGGAAAGTGTAGTAATCAGACTTGTGTACATAGAACTGGGAAGTGGAGTTAGGTGTTTATGTTGGGGTAATATGATAGGCGATTAGATGTATCGGCTTTGATAAAAACTTCACAGCTGGTTATGATCAAGCTTCCAATGAACTATCATTGTTTGCTTTGAGATACGGGACCGGAGTGCCCAAAATTCCCGTGCCGTGTAACATCGTAGAGCGGGATGTGATGTTCTGAAGAACACTTCTGGTATCATGAAAGAGATACTTGCTGTTCCAGCAGCAGCAGAGGGATGCTGGATGATAAAGGGACCGATGGGGGCCTTTATTCAGGCAAATAGAGAAGGCATGCACATAGGATACCAGACTTGCCTGTATATCCAATGAAGTGTGTACGTATTAGGAGATATTCGAGCTTACATGATATCAACTAGACTTGCCCAACTACTACCAACAACCTTATAGTCGATAAGGAGTCTTGGAGGGGATAGACAGCTCGATGGTATGCAACTCTCTAGTAGCAAGTTGGACAGGATAGTCGACTAGATTTTCAATGGCGTACTGTGAAAAAGCACGGTCGAAGGTGCATATGTACTAGTATGTAAGTGCACACAGACCGAGGACGACCACGGGAAGAGAGGGCTAGATTGCTGGAGTTAGTAGCTCAGCTACTGGGATCCAATGAGGTGAGACGAAAGATAGAAACGGTATCCAAGTGCTTGGGCGGATGTAAAAGCGAGCTCGGGAAGTGGTGAAGACTGACAGCCGAGTTCCAGATGTGATAGATGTTCCTATTCTATACAAAAGGACAAGAAGGGGACGTCTCTATACGTACGAGGTCAATAAGATAAGACAGAAAGTAGAAAGGAAGGGAACAAGAAAGAAAAGAAAGACAAAGGGGCACGGAATAGAAAAAAAAAAGATTGACGTTGGCTGGTGAACAGCAGCTTCGACGGCAATTGATACAACGAAGATCGATGAAGATCGATCTTATTGATGCTAGCCTATCAACAAACAGATAGGAAAGAGAAAGAAGGACAAAATGAGCCAAGAGGGAAATAAGCCACGCTGGGGCGTACGGTGTAGGCAATTGCGATTATAAGTCAGCGCGAGACTTGTAGTGGGAAGCGCGAGTGCGTGCGTGCCTTCTGAGGAAAGCCAGGTGGGCTTGCAGTTGGTTGTCAAGAGTACAAATATATGCAAATATATGTCCAGTTGTGTATAAACTTGGGTGCTCAATGTTCAGTTCGCCGGGGCCTGACTTGACTTGTTGATCCAAGCAGGCTTTCGATCGCACAGGTGAAAAAGAGCAATGATGTCGATTGTTCGGATTTGGTTAGAAGGCACGAATGAATGGGGCCGAGCTGGCGCCAATAGGAGCTCGGGACGACTGAACGACAAAGAGCCCTTGAAAAACCTCGATTTTAGACTTGAATTACGGAAAGGAAGATGGGGGAGGACACAAGTTGCAGAAAAACAAGTGCTTATGGAAGCCAAGACTTAAAAACAGGTAGTTCAAAACGACGTTCCGGCCATGGGGATGGTGAAAAAGCATGTACAAACAATGTACAAACAGTACCGCCGAGACATAGATTGGCCCACTGGACACAGGCAGCAACAGCCCACCAAAAGCTGACATACAGAATAGGTGTATAGGTACTAGTATGCCGTGCTAGCAGGAGCTTTACATCAAGTAAAACCAACCAAGCAAAAATGCTAATAATCATGAGCGCACTTTGAACACAAAGCTGAGATACGATGCAAGCTCTTATGCTTCGATTTTTTTGTCACGTCTTCTTATATCGGTGTGTCAGAAATTGAATCTACAGATCAATGCGGCAGGGTCTCCAAACGCTACGATACTTTACCCAGAACAGCTGACGATCAGAAAATAATTTCTTCTATTCCCCTTCTTCTTCCTTCTTCATTGTAAAAAATTAGCAATCAAGGAAGGACGTGCCACAATTTGTAACCATGCGTGTAGAGGGTAAAAAAATAAAAATAAAATAAAAAAAGGTGTGGTAAAAAAAAAAAGCTTCACAGATTCCGCCCATTCGGGCACTAGAACAGCCAGCAAAGCTCCTCTAGCAAGCAGTTTTTATTTATCCGTACAGGTAGCACTCAGTCGCTCTAATTATAACGCCCTGAATCATCTAGCACAGTGTACTTGTATTTATGGACCGTATCCGAGTCCTGAAAAACCACTCATGAAGTCCAGGCTTATCAACATAGCAGCAAAGTTTTACACACGTGTGGAAATTTCAATCTATATGGTTGGTCTCCTCTTGAATCATACAAGCAAACGCAACCAAAATCATCGCGTGAAGCCATGGAAGTATGAGAAACTACATATTGATATATAAGAACAAATTTTACAAAAAAGACTGCCCCTCAATTAACAAACTTCAAGATCCTAAGTCTTGCCAAATATTGTCCAATAGCACTTGATGTCAGACCCTCGTGTGCTAACCATACGTCAAGACAAGCGACAAGGCTGAAAAATAAGAAAAAAAACATTCCCTGACTAGTCGCATGTAAAAAAGAAGAGTTTCCTAAAGACAGACAGAGAAATTAGAGGATTAGGCACTAAAAATGGCATCTAGTCAAAATCGAGAAGAGAGATTCATCCCACATATGCATACAATCTGGTTATCTCCATTCTTATTACTGTATGTAACATTGTAGTTGAATATAGTCAAGCATACCACTATACATGTAATACTTGCCATACAACTACATATGTCAAGAAACAAGGATCTTGTAGTCAGATATCTCTTCCGAAAGCTTTCCTTAAGATACAAAGATATCGAATTTGTCTGTGTTTACGGATTATCCAGCCCTGACTTCTTCAATATTTAACACGCATTCTCCCCAACAACAGCTTCCCTTTTCATCCATTCTACCCCACAGAGAGCCGAGCCATATCTTCCTTCTCCCTTGCTTTTACTTGCCCACTGCGTACTTACTATGTACTGATAGCTGCAGGCTAAAGCCCATTAGTTGTTCCTTTCAATTCCCACTTCATTGTTACTACATGTACATTAGCTTACCTCTTTCTCGATTGTCGATTCAGTCATGTTTGGCTTTCATGTCCTGATAGGCCAGCTATAAGCTCTGTAGCTTCTTGCTTCCGGCCTACAAACGAAATCAAGTTGACTTTTTTTGTTCTCTTGTCTTTCTTTGTTATGCAGGTTCGAGTAAGTATGTCACGTGGTGAGATATGTATGTGCTCTCGTTTTATGTTCATCGTAAAAAACACCAGAATCACATGTCCCTCGTCAAAGCATGATAAAAGGCAGTCTCTCGTCAATGAAGGAGAAAAAATCAGTATGTAAAAAAAACCCTAGCCGAATAGAGAATATTGACTGAAACAAAAGATCACGAGAATGAGGAATATACGTTCCGTTACACACCATCTGCTTTACTATTGAGTATACTTTCCCAAGTCTAGGCCTTCTTAGGCGCTTCCACCAAACTATCAGACATGGCCTCTGCTGCCGCCTTGCGAAGTCTTTCCGCATCATCATCATTATCACCCTCTTTATCCTCCATCTTAATCTCTTTCTTCGAGTGATGCGTGTCGCGCTCATCATCACTATCACCCAGTGTGAATGGGTCATTATCCGTCACTGGCGTCATCTCCTGCGGCGACAGAGGTTGCCATTTACTGGCTTTGGCCGCTGAAGCCGAAGAACCATTGGCTGCCGCATTACCACCACTGCCGATGTTTCCTGCGCCTACACCCGTTACACCGGTGAAGCCATCCTTGGTGCGCGGCGGTGAGCTATCGTAAGCATTGATCTCATCGATTTCTTCGCGGAATGCAACCTTGCGTCCCATGGGGGACTTGAGCGGTGGCGGCGGACGGAATAGGTCGGAGTTGGCGGGTGATTTTCTGCTACCATCACGAACGGGAGCTGATGGGAAAATAGTGTTACAAAAGATGACATCATGCGATGTTGGGTGCGTGTGACTTACTACCATCCGATGCCAGTTTAATACCGGCAAAGTCATCGGTGATGACCTGTGGATCGGCATCATATCTCTCATAATCACCACTTCTACGGGTAGGACCACCTACGGGTCGTCTTCCGGGTACGGCTCCAGTCCGCTGCTGACTAGATTGGCCGGCGACGGCCTCGTCTTCGTCGTCGAGGGCTTCGTCAAGCTTCTTCTTCATAGTAGTAATCCAGGTGTTGACCTTTGTCTGTGTCTCCAAAAAGCCCTTGCGCAAGTTCTCCTTGATCACGGGAAGATCGTCATCAAGGAAGCTATGATCACGATCGTACATCTCGTTGGGCTTGAGACCATCACCGCGTTGGCCGCGGGATTGATGACCGTGTGCTCTGGTTTCGTATGCACCGGCGTTCTCGTACTGCTCAGCAAGTTGGCGCGCATATAGTTCGTCAGACTCTAGCTGCGTCATGTACTTGCGCATACCGGACGGGCGTGGCGGCTGAGGAGGCACCACAGCTGGTTCTTCATCTTCCTGTGCAGCTTCAGGGTCGGTCATCTCTAAGGCACGGCGCAAGGACGTTGTCAGTAAGCAGAGCGCATGATTTGACGGGCATTTATCACATGTCAGTTTGTCAACCGACTGTGTCCACAGTATATCCCAAGCCATTTCTTCCCAATATGTGCGTCTGTAGGCAAGATGTGACACCTTGTACTGGACTGATTCGAGAGAATATATGCAAATATGGAAGACTTTGGGACCATGCGAGGAGTCATATGGAAAAAGAACGAAATTAGGCACGTCGAGCTTATAACTTACGAAGAAGGGCATGGAATGCGCGATCAACATTGCCGCCACTGGCCGTCAGAACAGCCTTGATCACAGCGTTGTCAACGCTAGGGAATGCCTCCTTGAGCAGGAGCTCGTTCTTTTGGACTTCAGTCATTGGTCTCGGAGGCTGTGAAGGCGGGTTCGTGTCGGAGGGAGAGGATGCGATGGGCGAAACGGTGGGCGAAACGGCAGGATTTTGCGCAGTGGCGGCAACAGGAATAGGAGCGGTCGCAGTCGTAGTGGTAGGAGAAGAACGATTCAGTGTTTCTTCACCAATTCCGTCCTGAAGATCGTCGTCGTCCAACTCAAGGGGGCGAACCGTAGTAGGCGATTCGGGGACAGGGGATTTGACCTGGAGATGCACAACAGTTATGTTAGATGCCAATATGATTGTGATATGGGTGTCGGGCCTTGTCGTAATGTATAATGTTATTTGGGAGAGGAGGGGGTTCTGGTGTATCGCATTGGCAATTAATGCATCTCAAAATTGACGTCTCCTCTCTCCTAGCTTTGGCCTGAACGCAGTAACGAACAGTAGCAAGTAAACAGGAGCGCAACCAAGCAGCAGAACAGCCGATATATGCGCGAAGTAGTACTAACGGCAGTATGAAATATCTGCTTGTAGTTTGGGAGCGCAATACAGCCTAGATGCCAAACATGACAGTCCTGGCTTTCCTGTCCTCAATGTTTGCTTGGCCAAGGTAACAGTAAACGACGGAGCAGGATATTTTAATACAGCTAGCCAGCTAGCCAAAAGTGATGCACAAGAATGTCCACGATGCACGCGACGCACGCACTGTTGCAAAAGAAGCACGGCAGCAGGCAGCAGACAGCCAGCCATTGTAATCTGCCGTCGATATGCCATGCCTGTGATGTTTATGTATGTCTAGACGGTGCGCCTGGAAGTTTGCGACTAGATATGCATCTACCTTGTCTATATGGGTGTTCTATTGTGCTGTAGCAGCCCCCTAAATATTGGCATACAGCACACAGCCGCCGATACTCAAAGATAAGACAGTGTGCTGCGCACATATCATTTCGCATTGTCATGTGCAGCCTGGCTCCAGACTGGATATGCATGCATATCGGCTATGTACAGTGTAGCTATGATGATGGGCTCTTTTTTTTTTAACCTACCGTCTCGTTCGGTGTCGACATTGTAGCAGCACCTTGGTGTGGCTTTTTTGTTCGTTTGCTTGATGAATTTGTCGGGTTGTTCTGACGATCGAAAGGGAGACCCAATTGGCGAATTGATTTAGTGGTTTGGCGAAAAAAAGAAAAAAAAAAGAGCAAGGCGTTGACGGTTGTAATTAATCGACGTATAAGGAGAAACTCAAGCTAGCATGCTAATTATAATTCTAGTTGTTAATTGGGGAGCAGATGGAGGGTCCTTGTTGTGATCAGTTCCAGGCCTCTAACTGACTAGGCCGCTAAAAGTGGGGCTCTGCTGCAAACGAGACAACGAAGAACTGAAGAAGAATCAATATGGAAATGGAGATTGTCCTGTAGATCGTGGTCAAAACAATCATACAAAGTGGTGATCAAATATTCCGATGTCCGTAGCTTTGATCTGGGGTTTTTGGGGGGTTTTTTCCTTTTTTTTTTAGCTTTGCAAAACAAAAAAAAATTAGGAACAAGAGAATTACTCAAACTTTAAGCACGACGGACCAAATTATATATATATATATGATATACAACTTTATCTACGAGGCAGTGTTCCTAGACACCGGTTTCCTTGGACCAGCCTGTTTTGAATGATACCTAGGCGCTCGAGCGTCTTGAGCTAAACATGTTCTGTTCGCATTAATGAGGGGTCGAGATGATAATGGCCAGATGACGCAGGATTTCAAGTGGCACGGTACCGATTCTTCCCAAAGCACATCGCCGCTAAAAGCTGCTTACAGGTAGTAATTAGTCGCACTATCACATGTACCTGTAAAACCATGGCCGCTTCAGGACTTGGTAGACTGGATTTTAGCTACATGACTAAGCCACATCCCGACATGAAGATTAGCACCATCTATGCTACCTAATTAGGTACTCATATACTATTCATGAATTCACACGCACCAACATATTCACACATCATGTTACTAGATCAATTTAGGGACTGACAAAAGAATATTCATTATTCTAGGGAAAAGGATATTACTAGTAATGATACTAAGAGCATGAACACTCGACACGCAAACTTATACATACAAACACGTTCACACAGAACTATATCGAGTCATTTGAAAGGAACAGCTTCAAGGGGCTTGCAGAAAGAAAAAAAAGGCCCATCAATAGATTAAGTGATTAAAAACAAAGCACCAAGATACACCGATATCTAAAGAAATTTACATGAAAAGGACAAATGAAAACTATGTGACCGAGACGATGAAGTTTGTCGAGTCATGTCATAAACGAGTGGAAGGCCGGAGCTCTAAGAGGAGAATATGCAAATTATATCCTGACTTTTAAATCAGGAAAGCAACGGCGGCAATCATAGCAGCAGCGAAGCTGCCAAAGGCACGCGAAGCACCAGCAGTGACGGGCTGGGTAGCCGAGGGGGTAGCACCAGTGGTGACGCTGTAGACGGCGCTTGTGCCCAGGGTGGTGCTGTGGCCAACACTGACGGCAGTGCCGACGTGAGGAGGAGCAGTGCCGTAGGCAGTCGACCAAGTAGGAGTGACCTCAACGGGTGGGACAACAACCGACGAGGGGGTAGGGATACCGGTCGAGACAGCGTATCCGGGGACGGAAGGAACACCGCTTGAGCCAGAACCGGCAGGAGAAGAAGGAACACCGACAGGGGCAGAAGGAACATCAGTAGGGCCAACAGGGACATCGGACGAGGGGACACCAGCAGGAGAAGAAGGAACACCTCCAGAGCCGCCGGGAACGGTTGACGAAGGGACGGCGTAGCCGGGAACAGAGACAACACTAGTAGAGCCAATGGGCGAGTTGGAAGATGGAACGCCAGCAGGAGACGAAGGGACGCTGGCGGGGCCAACGGGGACAGAGGATGAAGGGGTGCTAGCAGGGCCAACGGGAACGGAGGCGGGAGGAACACCAGTAGAAGCACCAGATACAGGAACAGTAGAAGTACTGACAGCAGGAACTCCGTAGCCGGGAATGGTAGCAGATCCAGTGGAAACAGACGAAACACCAGTGGAAGTGATAGGGACGATGGTCGAAATGGCGTGAGTGATCACAGTGGTAGACTGGCTGTTGGCAGGGCAGTTGGTAATGCTAGCAGCGCACTTGGTCATAGTGATAACTTCAGTGCTGTACATAGTCGAAGTAGCATACTCGGTCGAGAAGACAGAGTTGGAGCCAGTAGGCTTGTTACTCTCGGTGGAGATAGCAGGCACACCGGGGGTGGGAACAGAGCTAGAGTGACCAGCAGAGGGGACAACGACGGAAGTACCGGGTGTAGCAACACCAGTGGCAGGCTGGCTACCGGAGGGGACAACGGAGGAGCCTGGAGTAGAAACGCCAGTGGACTCAGCGACGGGGCAGACAGTGGTGGAGACGGCCTCAGTGACAGTGGTGACAGTGGTGCTGTGGGCAGGGCAGTTGGTAACATCAGGGGCGCACGAAGTGATGGTAACCTCACGAGTAGAGTAGACAGTCGAGGTAGACCAGGCGGTAGTCGAAGGAGCAGCAACGGGAGTAGTAGCATGGGCGGTCTTAACAGTAGAACCAGGCTGGGTGACGGGCTTGGAAACTACGACGGAGGAAGAACCGACGGGGTATGACGGAACAGACGCAGATGAGGTCTCAGCCGAGTGCGAGGGCACGATAGCAGAGTTGGTAGAAACTACAGACGAGACACCGGCAGAAGGAACGGAGGCGGAAGGAACCTGGGTCTCGGTGATGGGGCAGACAGTGGTCGAGACAGCCTCGGTAACGGTGGTGACAGTGGTGCTGTCGGCGGGGCAGTTTGTAACCTCGGGAGCGCAAGAAGTGATGGTAACCTCACGGGTCGAGAAGACGGTCGAAGTGCTGTATCCAACAGTTGCAACGGAGGTGACAGCTGTGTTGACAGGGGCCGAAGGAATCGTAGGCGAATCGTGGGCGGCAGTGCTGACAGCGGGGACAGAGTATCCCGGCATGTCAGGCTTTCCGGTGCTCTGAGAAGCAGAGACGGCAGACGAGCTAGAGTGGCCAATGGTCAGGTGGATGGAAGGCAAAAATGAGCCAGGGAAGAACAGGGAGAAGGTAGGCAGAGGGACAGTGGTGTTGTACTCAGTAGGCTGGGGCTTCGTGAAGACACCCGAAGTGACAGAAGGAGAGGGAATGCTCTGGCTTCTGGTAGCAGCAGTGGACCGCTCGGTAATGGGGCACACAGTGGTCGACAGGGCACGGGTGGAAGTGACAACAGTAGTGCTGCGAGCAGGGCAGTTGGTCACATCAGGGGCGCACGAGGTGATGGTGTGCTCCTCCGTAGTGTAGACAGTAGAGGTCGAGAAACCAATAGTAGCGAGAGTGGTCGCAACAGAGGTCGAGTCGGTGCAGGTGGTCGATTCAGAGACGGCGGTGGTGGACTTCACGGAGGTGGCGACGCCAGGGACCGAGACGGACGAGCTGCCAACAGGGTGGTTGGAAGCAACGCTGGCGGGGGCAGTAGGTATGGAGACCGAAGTAGAATCAGTGCAGGTGGTCGAAGAGGCGCCACCAATGGGGGTAGTGGGCTTGTTTCCAGGAGCCGAGGTAGTCAGGAACTGGGAAGAACTACCAGTAGCAGAGTTTGGAGGCAAGGAAACAGACTTGGTAGGGATTGAAGAGTGACCAGTGACAGAGTTACCGGGAACAGAGACCGAGTTAGCAGGCACAGATGAGTGACCAGTGGCAGATGAGTGACCAACGGAAGTCGAGTCAGTGCAGGTGGTCGAAGACGAACCGCCAACAGGACCAGTGGGCGTGTTACCAGGGGCAGTGGTAGTCAGGAATCCAGTGGAAGCAGAGTGACCATTACCGGGAACAGAGACCGAGTTGGCAGGCACAGATGAGTGACCAGTGGCAGAAGACTGGCCAACAGTGGTCTCAGTACAGGTAGTCGAGGAAGAGCCACCACCAACGGGAGCAGTAGGCGTGTTACCAGGGGCAGTGGTAGTCAGGAATCCAGTGGAAGCAGAGTGACCATTACCGGGAACAGAGACCGAGTTGGCAGGCACAGACGAGTGACCAGTGGCAGAAGACTGGCCAACAGTGGTCTCAGTGCAGGTAGTCGAGGAAGAGCCACCACCAACGGGAGCAGTAGGCTTGTTTCCGGGAGCCGATGTAGTCAGGAACTGGGAGGAGTGACCAGTGGCAGAGTTGGCAGGCAGAGAGACAGAGTTGGCAGGGACTGAGTGGCCGGTGGCAGAAGACTGGCCAACAGTGGAATCAGTGCAAGAGGATGAAGAAATACCAACAGCAGTAGTAGGCCCAGTGACAGTGGTAGTCAGGAATCCAGTGGAAGCAGAGTGACCATTACCAGGAACAGAGACAGAGGGAACCGAAGAGTGACCAGTGGCGGAAGACTGGCCAACAGTTGAGTCGGTGCAAGTCGAGGAAGTGCCAACAACAGTGCTAGGCTTGTTACCGGGGACTGTGGTGGCAGAGTGACTGGTAAGAGCCGAGTTACCAGGCACAGACACGGAGTTGGCGGGAACGGAAGAATGACCAGTAGCCGATGAGTGGCCAACGGCGGTCTCATCAGTGCAGGTGGAAGATGGTGAATCAACAGCTGTGGAGGGCTTGCTGCCAGGAGCAGTGGTGACAGCGTGCTCAGTGGGGATGTGGCCAGTGGGGGCAGAGTTGCTCACTGAGGCCGAGTGACCAGTAGCAGCAGAGTGGCCAGGTGCGGTCTCGTCGGTGCAAGTGGTAGAAGCACCGGGAGCCGAGGGGGTGGTGTGTGCCTGTACGGAGCTAGTGATAGCTGCAGAGACCGAAGTAGCCGACGAAGCCGACGAAGCACCGCCAGTGGCAGTGGCAGCGTATGTGATGCACGAGCAAGCAGAGGAGATGGCAGCAATGTTATCCTGGCAGCCGTCAATCCATTTAGGGACGGACGAGCAGTCAGTCACAGTGCTAGACAGCAGCTGAGGGCAGTAGTCCTGAGCATTGGCGGCGTAGCGGTCATCAATCAGGTTACGGTAGCAACCATCTTGTTCCTATATAGGAAAGCGTTTTTATTAGCAAGAGTTGGCAGACGAGTGGCAGCTTATAGAGAATGACTTACACAATTGGGATATTCCCATGCCTTTACCGCAGCTGCGGCAAAGGCCATTTGAAGGGTGGCCTTGTACAACATTCTTCCCTCAGTACACAGTTAATTATGGAACGAAAGACAATACGACTGGATAACGAGGGTAAGAAATAGAAAATTAAAAATGGTTTAAGAAAAAGCAGGTAAAGAAGCAAAAGAAAGGCACCAAACAACAAAGTCTAGTAAGCGAGTGACTACTGACTTTGGAAGTCGTGAGGGTGAGGAGGAAAAGAAGAAAAGTAAGCAATGATGAAGGCCGTGAGGTCTCTCTTATACTGAAAGAGATCCATAGTCAATCATAGACCGCTGGTCTCGACCTGGAAGAGTAACTCGTATGGGTGATCAGATGTAGAGAGGACTGTTTCTACATAGTCACTAGGGAGTGTGTGGATAGCCATCTAGCATCCTAACTTTGACGAGTTGAGCAGGCCTAGCTAGCATGGAAGCTATGCTTTGGACGAATGAAGTAGATCAAGTAGATCCTGGTCGATGGTGTCACACCCCAGTTGATCTCAACGACAGTGCTACTCTTCCAATGGTACTAGCAATACGCCCCCGACTTGACTGGGTTGTCTGGGAACCGCTGGGAGCTACTTTGCGTATAAACAAAGCCTAGCTAGCTGTGTGTGCTTTCTAGCACATGACTAGTACCAGTCGACCTTACCTAATCGAGACAACATCTCATTGAAAGGGAAAAAGGAACGGAATAACATGCATATAGCAAGTTCGAATGCGATAAAAAGTCAACGATGCGAGCAAAATCACCAATTGAAAGACAGAAGATCGAGTGTTTAGAAGCCATCCGGGTTATGGACACAGTATTACAGTATAGACAGGCTAGCTCGGCTGTATATTTTCTTCCAAACAAAGAAAACAGACGAGCAGAGCCAAGATCATCGCCATCGCTGTTGACAGCCATCCATCCATCTCTAGCCTACCCCCTAGCAACGAAAAGGGCGGTATCAAATAAATGGAAACGGCATTAGGAAGGCAGGCACTGGTACCGGCAAGCCTGAAGAATTGGGTTGTATCTGCATGTTGATTTGTTGCTGGAGGGGCTGGCTAGGCAAGTGCAAAGTTTGGCTTTACGGACGGATCGACTTTCTGCCTCACTCACGAAGTGTAAATTCAGAACAGTGATCGTCCTGAGTTGGCAGTTGCTCCCTAGCATGGAAGTTTCAAAGAAAGACCGACCCCCTTCTCCCGGATTGCCGTACTCATCATCAACTACCACAAGAGCCACCCATCATCACTTCTTACTACAAGGACAACTCACAAGGAAGACAAAAAAAAACCAACATCAAGGAATAGCCGACAAAATGGACAAAAAAGGGCGCCAGTAGTAACTTCTTGGTTTGCAATCAGGTACAGGTGCTGACCTCCTTCCCGCCCATAGCTTTTGGTCTGATCTGCAGTCCATCAGCGCGTGCAGGCACCAAAGGGACGCTGATCTACAGACTTCACCCTAGTAAATAGCGCCTTTTAGCGCTCGCAGATACCTACTTGCAGTTAGTACAGCGTCTTCAGACCACTGAAACATGAAAGGAGAATCTCGCTTTGGTTTGTAAGTTACGACAGCAAACCCTAAAACACATGCAAGTCTATGGATATTTCAGCTTCAAACATTTTGATTTAAACATCTCCTTTTATGAAATTGTAAGACTACCCATCTCAATATGCAATTCCTGTGTATACTATACTGTTTATTCTATTAATATGATCTCTTTCCTGAGTTATACATACATTTTGTAACAAATCCTCCTGTTCCCCCCCCCAAATATACAACAGTATGAAGAACTAACTACTCATGTTATCTAAACATGTGCAGAGAGCATATAATCATTCTATCACGAACTTCACCAAGCCTTAGGCATGAGAAGTCAACTATTAGCGCTGACTAGCCCACACCCCTGGACGAGATTACAGTTGTATCTTTTATTCAACTTGGGAAGTATACATGTAAAACAGTGTTATATGCAGTCAGGACGTTAGAGCTGTAACGTTCCTCTACAAATCAGCGAGCTCAGATAGTTTACCCGTATTAATTAGTTACCGTTGTAGTTTCTGACATTGTGCTTCTTGACTACTAGGAATCGCAGAACCTTGAACCATCGGATAGTGTCAGTCTATAGCCTGAGATACACAGCCTTACTGGACAGTATCCGGTATTCCTCGTAACTCGTAAAGACGAGCAGATAGGAAATGAGAAACCATCACTCATATAAGACGTAGACTTACTAGCCAAAGACTGATGCCACACACAAGTAATTGCCCTAAAGTACTATATCAGATTGTTAATTCTTACCGTGCATGCGAGCTATTGAGCCAGTCCAAGCTCGAGGCATTGTTGTCTATTGGTCCCCCTGATAGTGAAAGAGATCAAACCCAAGCTAAGATTTGTCACATTGCTATTTTTTTTTGTAGTATCAGGTGCTGTACGAGTCTCTAGCATTATGCTGAATCGGGGTCATAGCGCCACGTAAAAGAAGCGAAGTCGACAGTACGGGATTCAGATATATGGTTCCCCGGGTCTTTTCATAACTTAATTTTCTCTTTGTTTAGTTGATCATCTTTGTTCTAGCCTAATTCATTATGCTATCACCCCTTTTTAACCATTATAAGGTGGCAAAATTAAGTCGAATAATGAAAAGTAGAAAAGAAAACAAAGAACGGAGGACACCCAAGACTAACATGAAATGAAATAGAATCTAACAAAACTCAAGACTACAAAACATATTTTTTTTTGGGGGGCCTTGTTCTTCTATTTTATTGGCTAAATTTCTAGTAGAAAGCTAGAATCAACTATGTAAGCTTTTTATCTGGGCCGTCTTATGATTATACGCAAATGCCTACATTTATATGTATATAATAACAGTACTATTGACGCCACTGATATCATGATAATCGGCTCTTAGTCTTCAGTAGTACTCATATATATATGTATGTATTCTAGAATAATAGTTCCAAGTATTGTATAAATAACAACATTAGTGTATATACATGTATACAAACTTATAATCTCCAACTTTTCAAGATGTTATTAGTGAAGTCGAACTGTGTAATTACAAAGGTTCCTTTTTTCTCATTCACAGCAGTGCAACCAACATGACTGACCCCATGACGACAGGATGAACAAAAGAAAACAATCATATTTTGGGTGATCAACAGGGGCCACATAAAAACTAGGTGACCAAGATTGGCCTCCCGCCAGATCATGAGTGGCTGTGGGCAAGGCGTGATGACCACATAACATATATATATATATGTATACCCGCCATCTCTTGATTATAAAATGTGATATATTGCAGTGTCCGCTACCGTGATATACGATCAGATATCGACTAGATGGGAGATATCGTATGGTACATCTATTGACAAACCTGAAGGACTGAGAGAACGGGAAGAACAATAGTTCGGTTGTTATTCTGGAGTTATTTCGACAAACTGGACTAGCGTAACATCTTAGTAGCATTGATAACTAGTAAAGGTAATATAGTTCAGCGTGGCGTATTGATAATATTGTGTTCAAAGAGTTTAGTGTTGTTAGATTTACTAGGGTTCATCACCACCGTATCCTTCTAAAATTTTTCTTCATATTCCTTTTGAGGATGAATACTTACATATATCTATGTATATCTATGTCCCATTCTTACTATGCCTGATCAGTCGGATGGAAGTCAATGGAATTCGGATACTGTAGTTCACCTCAGCTCCTTCAATTTCCATACGAACGTAAATATACTCAACTAGGTATGTAGATAAACTTTGTCACTGTATACTTTTATTAAACAGCATCAACTACATGTACAGATATATGAATTGATTGCTGCCTCGAATAAGTTATAGTACTACAGAGCAAATCCGAGAGAAAAGAGACTGGCTTCTCCTAATACAGGCAGATGGTGATCATGCATACATATCTCTCTGTACCAAGCACAGCATTTGAATCAAAACAACAAAAGAGCCCGGTCTTTCCCTCTTCCCTTCTTTCTTGTAGATGAGGCTGGTTGGGTGGCTAAAAATAAGGTGTATTGTTCCTTGTTTCTTTTCTTTATTCTACAATACAACCTTGTCCGAACATGGGCTCCTTTGCAACTTATACCCAGTAGGAATATGCTTGCTTCCATGAACAAGCAAGTACAATACGGCTCTTAAAGCTCTCCTGAGCCATATGACTTGTTTTATTATCATATCATTAATGTGAAATGTATGCAGCCCAACTTTACTTCTTTGAATAAAGTGAACATTCACTAACTGTGATGTGTTTATCCCTTTATGTGTGACATCTTCGACTTGATCATTTTTGAGTCTCAAATTGTGACACTCACCATGGTTAACTAAGTTTTAGCTGCAAGAAATATGTCTACGATTGGAATATCTTGATAATATGTGCATATACATATAGTCATCTTACTGCCACAGTTATGCATAGAAAATACAACTTGAACATAAAATCATAACTGTGCTTCTTTGTTCATGAAGGCGGATCTTATGCATACTCGTGTAGAAAGTCAGACCAAGAATACGAGGTTTCCATTACCAATTGGAGTTCTTTGATAGAAGTGCATTAAAACTCACGTGTTAACTCTTTGACTTCGGTGTCTAGTGTTGTAATTAACGATGTACCTTATCTAGTGGTATGGATCTGTGCAAGATAGGGCTTTAGCATCGGAACTTAGACTTGGTTTTCAGTCGGCCATCTCGAATTATCTCTTACAATACATAGTTTATGATGTGCTTTACCTACTACCCCGCAGATATCTCCTCTAAGTATAGCGTACTACATATAAGCCATTATCACACACCTGCATTGCAGTGTAGTAGTAATTTGCAGCAGGAAAATGGGTTAAATTTGTAGTCAAAGCAATAGTAAACAATCATTAAGTCTGCCTGACAAATGTTTTTTCGTCCGTGCTATAGGTCCGAGCTTGACAATGATCTATGTGATGCTTGTTAACGTCACCTACTAAATGATCCTGATGTTATACATACATTACATGTATGTTGTTGTAGTATCAGTGCTATACCCTATATTTTGTTTTCGTTCTACGATCATGTGACGCTACTTTGACGACAAACTACTTGTATTGCACTATAACGTTGCTAGCCTGCTTAATTGTATGTAAGAAGCTGAGATGTCGAGTGGCCATTTACGACCTACTGGTCATATACTTTATATGACCATATATAGTCATGATATAAAACGGTACATCTGAAGACCAACTCCGATAGAGAGTCACAATGCATGTGCTATTTACCATGGATTCATATATAAGCATTACCTATTGTTTAACTTAAATTACATTACGGCGTGAATCGTGTTTTGAGGCACTCTACGTTTAACTGCTGTCTTGATATCAAGACTTCAGAAGCGTGCAGTTTGACACAACTTGCTGATTATCACTCTTTCAAGGAAGAGAATAGTCTACAATACAGAGAGGGCATGACTGTCTGCCATGTTTTATGAAGAGTTGGATAAGTCACCGAGCTTATATATGTAGCTATATCATACAATAGACCGCGATATCGTGATGTATGACCTTTTCCCAAGATGATGTGATCTGTTCGTATTTACTATCACGAAAGTCATGTTTCTGTCCAATTTCAGTACGGGAAAATGGGGGTTATACAGATGACTAAAAGAACTTCTCCGAATATACGTAGTATGCTACTATATTTAGAGACATGCTTCAAATTAGAAGTACCAATGTAATGTTAGATGGTCTTGATCCGGTAGTATCTCACAGAAAATACATGACAAAACGTTGGTGAGCTGGTACAGATGTGATGAGTCAGTCGTGAAGTGGCGATGATGCTGAAATCCTGGTCCCGATCATGATCAACCTGTGGTACTCATTGGGCTCCCGGATTGCAAAATAAAACGATGACTATGCATATGGGCGGCTAATCACATGTTGGTATCACAAGAACCACGACATAGATCTTACTATCAACTTAGGAACGCATATATAATTATTACGAAAAGATAACCGCTTAAAAGAATTGTGTTTATATACTTTGACTGAGAATGGCTTAAACCAGCTATGATGATAGTATAAGCAAATTAAAAGATCGTATATACACTTCAACTGAAAGAAAAAGGGAACAGTTCTTGAATAATTTTACTTGTTTTACATGAGTGTTGTTTATAGCTCTGTTGGTGCCTAACAAAGCTGCCCGACAGGTGTCACATTTCAAGATTTAAGAGAAATGGAGATTTTTGCATATAGGTACATATATATACCATTATTTTTTGCACATTTGTGTCAAATTTGCTTGAAGTCTCATGCATGCAGTCATTGTATCACCCAATGAAAATAGATAATCGGGAGCGGCGAGTGAGTTGGCAAATTCAATTGATGTTTACCTATTATCAACTGACATATGATACTGCATGGTTGGAACATAAAAACTGTCCAAAATGACTTATCGGAGGTCCGTCAATATTTAATCTGCACTTGGGCGAGTCGAGCCAATTAAATATCTGCCCGCTAGTTTTTATAGCTTCAACTACTCAGAGTGGGATAAGTCTTTGAAGTTGTTATCAGATACTCTTGCTCTCTCATCACAATAGCACTAGAAGAGAGCTTTTGCGTTGTTATAAAGAGCTAAAAGGCTTTCATCTTCCATCTGCCTGTCTGAAACCTTTTAAATCTACACATCCATCCAAGTCTAAAAAGCTCAAAGGGAGACATATCATAGTAAAAACCTTACAAAGACAAGACAAAATAATTGGATTGCTACTATCCCGTATAACACTCCACCACAATGAATCAAAAGAATTTCACATCAGGCAAGGTCAGGAGGAAAAGGTGTTTTGACCTTGACAATACATCACCTTCTTTGCCATTCATGGGAAACGAAACCTCTCCGTCAAACCAGAAGAAAAGAAAGAAGAAATCGAAGCATCACTGGTAAGCTACGATATGCAGCTCCCTTCCTTGATTTGCATCGCTAACCTATTAGTACGAAGTCCATATACGAAGAAAGGGAATCATCCCGTGAGCGGCCGATGCCTTCAACAAGGCCATTGCAAACAATGCGACAAGCATCCTGGATTCAGACATGCAAACTGGCCATGTCCTGGATGCGTGAAAGCGGAACGATCGTAGAAAAGCAACATCTTCTATCGGGCAAAGAAAATGCATCGACAATCGGAGCCGATATGGTACTACAGGCATCCATACAATCCGAACAATCAAGCATAACAACTAGTCATACCAAACACTATTGTGCAGGTCTCCAATGAATGGTACACTGTCTCACCTCACCATTGTCTCCAAGACGAATTTAGACTTCATACTATCATTTACTTCTTTTTTCTTTTTTCTTTGCTAATGCTATCTACTTTCATCTACTTCACTTTCATTCTTGGAAACGTTACACATACCCCCAAGATATATAGTTGGTGTATCGAACGCCGGCTAGAGAGCTCCATTGAGCATAATGTATGACTAGAGTTAAGATCTTTAAAGACGCTAGCCAGCTTCTCCTGAAGAATTGGCAATATCTGAACTGATATATCGCAGATAGTATGAATATGATTCATCTCTTGTTAGATTGAGGCACGCATACATGAACATGAAATCACGTATATAACATGTTAATTCTTCTATAAATCTTGGGAAGTTTCATAGCTGACACATTGAAACAATCGTAGAATCCATTATAATTTTCGTTGAAATGTATTTATATTAGTGTCCTGTGGTTAGACCCGGTATGGCTGTATGTACTCGTCTATGCCTGTTATTGGACCATTTTGGTTTTATGAGCGAGTATTATCAACAAGTATACCTGACTCTAGTCAAACTATATATATCTTAACTTGATGATTAGATGAATTTATCGGCATTGATAACAGAGTCATATTTAAAGATTGCCAGGATATATTGCATCAACACGACCATGTAATATGACAACAGTGTGTCCATTGATGAGTGCAGCTGTGCCTCTTATATAATTCTACTATAAACATATTACTGACTAGTGCTTTATAATGATATATGCTGACTTCAAAAATTGTATTTTAGGGCAAAGTATACTTATTGATATTGAGTATATTTAAAGTCGCATGGATAGGTTGTGACTTAAAGGTCGATTGACCACTTCCATTCCGTCGGGAACATATGGACTGTTTGAACTAGCGAATAAAAAGTAACCTGGAATTGCTGACAGTGTGTGACACAAGGCCGGTGGTATGATTAGACCTGAGTTGGCTTTGGAGGGCGCTGTGCAGCGGTTGTTCTTCCGGTATGGAGCTGGCGGCGACACAGGAGCCCTACGTCTATTTATGTGGGCTGGCTAGACCCTTAGAAACCCAAGATCTGATAATTGAGCCTCCAAGAGGTCGGATTTCAGGGGGTCCAGCAGAAATTGGCGTAATCAAGTGGGGTGCTATGGTAGAAGCACATCTATAAGATTCCCACGCCACGGGGTTGAGCAATCGGAACCTTCCAAGTGATTTCTCATTGAGTGTGAGTATGTCTCCCTAAACTTTGAGGGGGAGTGTCTCGGGAGACCGGCGATCACGGATAGGGGGCAAGCAATTGTCGGTAACAACCGGAGAAAATTTTGTCTTTGAACGGAGGGGGAGGTAAAGTGAGCTCAAAGGCACCACCCTGAGGGTTGTAGGAGGGAAGATTGCAAAGTTTACTTAGTACTTGTATATGGATTCTTACACCACTAATAATCGGCTTGAAAGGTTTTTTTTTTTTTTTTTTTTTTTTTTTTNNAAGGTTTTTTTTTTTCTTTTTTTTTTTTTTCTTTCAATTTCGGCTTGAAAGGTTGTTTGAATGCCGAAGCAATCATAGGTTTTAGGTTTTGCTGTTACACACGTATACGAGTTAGGGTTAGTTATATGCATCAATGACCAATATCATGTGATTAAACGCCAATCTAGTAATCCGACCTTGTCAAGCTTTTACTAGGTATTGAAGCGTTGAATAGTACTAGACTCAACAAGACTTTTTTACACGGCAACCATGTCCATCCCTAATATCTCTCAAGTTATCCGCGGCGCTTTCGTGAATATTGTACTCAAGGCCGATCAACCGACTGGGCGAACTGTTGACGGCACCGTACAAGATGTCCTTACGCGGGGAAATCATCCCCGTGGGATCAAGGTCCGTTTGACAGACGGAAGAATCGGCCGAGTCAAATCTTTGGCGAGCGATGCACAAGTCAGGGGTAAAGAGCCACTGACGCCTGCAGAACCCGGAGACTTTGGCCCTAGAGGAGGGTATCGTGATCGCGACAATGGGGTCTCCCGCTCACGAGCTGATAGATTCCAGCAACGAGTAGGCCTTGATGAAAGTGACTTGCCTACAACCGAGGTTGGTCTGGATGTGTATATTCGCCCTGCTAAGGCAAAAGGCAAGCGAGGCGGTAATGCCTCTGACCGACAAGACCAGATTGCCCCTATTCCACCAAACATCCAACAATCACAGACTTTAATGGCTGATACTTCTCAATTAAGCAAATGCCCTGTTTGCTTGGAGTTCGAAGGTGACGAACAGGCTGTTGCACATCACGTTGGCAAGCATTTTGATTGATTTTACCATGAGATGCTTTGCGACTACGTGGTCAGACGACTACTTTGATCATCAAATAAAACTTCTGAGTGTTTAAGGCAAAAAATAGTGTTATCTTTATTGGTGATATCCTATCAGTGCCTCATGCGTGCCTCATGCGTGCCTCTGAGGTAGTACGGGAGTTCGGCCAGTACAAATTGCCTCAAGCGTCCGTCTAACGTTGTCATTGGTCGACCATGTGGTATACTGTATCTGCCTTGGAGGTTTCCATAACGCAAGCGATCAAAACTTGCGATATTCATACATGAATTTGTCGGCAATTGGCTGGGTAGCTAAATCACTGGCATTACGAGGTTGTGCAGACAATTGATTGGTGGATGACCCGGTAATATGGTAAACTGAATTAAATTATGACACTGTGCAATGTACGCATATTATAGAAAAGAACAGAATAATAATACATATCATACCATAATGAATAGTCCAAACCTTTGGGCAAGCACCTGGCCCAAATACTATATTTGATGGTCATATTCAGATGCACATACTTATGACCAAATCTCCACTGATATCAAACCATGTGGGCTCTTCTCCTAAGCTGAGGCAACATAACAAGGGATTTCTTGAGGGTCGATAGTGATGCCAACAGCAGCAGTCTGGGCAGTAGAATTGGCCGATAGCTCGGCACAGTATGGAAGCAGCTCGATGGTGGCGCAATCGTCTGGAATATCACTGGCAGAGGCGAAGTTCTTGACAACAATGAATGTAGTATTGTGGTAGTATGCAAGAGGTTCAAAGCAGGCAGCCCATGACGCAGGTTGGAGGGCCAGGAGAGTATTGTCCTGTATCACCTTGACAGACTCGGATGGGGCAGTTCCAGACACCAAGACAAGACGCTCGATTTCACTTTTAGAGTCAAAAGAGATTGTATATGGTGGCCATGAGTTGATTAGGATGGAGGCTCCATTGTCTGATGCGTTCTGATAGAATATCATACCATCATCGGAGAGACTGGCGATGTTTTGGCCAGCACCAACATGGATACCGGTGAGGTATTCGTCCTCAACGTGCTGCAGAACAGACGGTCCGGACAGGACATGTGCCTTAAAGCGTACGCCGGTAGATGTGGTGGTAGTGGTGACATTCCGCTTAGGAATCGACGCAGCAGCCGCAAGCGTAGCGAAGATGGTCACGAATGAACGCATGGAGGGCAACTGGTGATGGGGTATCACACTAAGATAGCACTGATGGGCAGAACGAGTCGGGAACGCAGAAGGAAATATGAAGAAGAGAACAGAAAGACAGTATCAGAGCGAATGATGGTAATAGCAGTAGAATGGCAATTAGGCTCGAAAGCGCAAGAACGAAGAATGTCAAACTGACGATGGGAATGCGGTGCCGGTTTCAAGACGGTGGATTGGAATGCACAATAAACTTTAATTTTGAGCGACAGGCGGCACGTTCTTTATGTGCGAGAAATTTGGTATTGATGTTGCCACAGATTACCACTTCCATGCACTAAAAAGGAAAGATCATCGCCCCGGTTGAATAAGAGGCCCGATGGCAACGGTCCGGCCCACATTTACGGCGGTCATTAGCATTCCTTGTGGTTCCGCAAGCTAGGTGCATCAAGGACCATTTTCTATAGCGTATAGCGTACTTACATGCCATTATTTTAAGTAGTCGATGCTATCATGCAGATGCAGGCTCCAGTTCAGTTCAAAGGGCCATTCAGAGTCTACATTAAGCGGTGGCGCGGAGTTTCGCTTCTGCAATGACAACGATAGTAGCATTATCTAATTCACTAACTTGCCACACTAATACGGTGCTAGTAGGACCATTGGGATGTTGGCCGAAACGGGCAATGCGCGAACCTTAGTCTCGGCATCGGCTAAGAGCCTACCTCGACGATTTTCTTGTGTTAGTAGGTTATCTCGCAAATGGTCCAATCAGACAGTCCTGTGGTTCATTGTTGATATGCTGTTTAGTGCTCGATTTCCCCCTTAGTCCCTTAATCTCCATCATATGTTTGCCATCCCGTGATACCGCAGTACAGAAATCATGTCGGCATTCCTAGTACTAGTCTATCAAACCTTATTATTAGTAACACGACATATTATCAATCTCCTCATGGCTACTGAACAGTACTATTTTCGGGTACTCAACAAAGGCTGAGTTTTGAGATTGGATCTGTATACAGCTATCACCAGCCCCGTGCCACAACAGCCAAGTTCGTATTGACGCACCAGTCTCGCGAACATACGAGGGACCATTCATAGTAACGCTCTCCTTTAACATTTCTATTGTATATTCTCAACTACGGCTACAATAAACTCCGTCCCAAGCATGTGACGTCACATATCTTGATATATCCATTGAGATGCTTTGCAAAGAATGGGTCTAGCCTCAACTAACTTGGTTGTACGGCAGAATCAAGCTAACTCGTACTATGTTTGTCTAGTGATGACCTTCACACTTGAGTATACATGGCGGTGCGTTTGAACAAATCAAGCGACTAATACGAGAAGTCTAGCATGAGAAGTAGACTGCGAACTCAGACTATCTTAAAGTCTACGCCAAAGAACTTTGTCAAAGCGTACACATAGCATTGGTGGAAAGCTTTGTGAAATCATTATGTCATCTTCACTTCATGTTTTACCAGGTGCATATTATCACACTAATGAATGACACCTGAATACTAACCCTAAAAATGGTACACATACCAAAACCCAGTCAAGCTACAATCTAGAGTATTAGTCCGTCGGATTGATGTGAAATATGTACCAGCAAATAGATGTAAAAGAGTCGATACATAGTATCAAAATCTAAGATAGCAATTAATGCTATTGTCGAAGTAAGACATGGCCTGGATCACTACCTGAACAATGCTGGTCGGTCAGTCTCTTTGTCTCGGTGTCATATGAGAATTCTTACAGACTTTGTATCCCAAATATCATAGAGCATCTAGGTGCCTTTGTTATGTTTTAACATGATTTTATACCCATCTGTCTGAAGGCGTCATGGTTCTTCATGAATAAGACGGCTGTTCATTTCTGCAGCATCACGTGATCTATGCTAACTTAGCAGTTGACTAGTACCGGTACCGTAGCATTTTGTCAATAGTAGCAGGATTTGTTAGTGAGCAATACTAAAGACCTTGGGCTGCACTAACAGAAGATGGGAATTCTGTCTTGGCACTGCAAGATACATGTACCAGCTACCTTGACCTAGCATTCGATGACGAGCATGTGTCCTTGTGAGAATAATTTGAGTCTTTATTGAACGAAATATTGTCTAATATGGTCTTGCTGAAAGATCGACCGACATACTGCCATACAAAACAATCATTTTGCTTTCATCGACTACTGAATAGTAGGAAAAAGAACCGAAATACCTACACGCCACCCCTCTTTCTCAGTAGCCCGAGCGCTATTGCTTTTGAAACACGAGCTTAGTAAAGCATTCCTGAACAAAAAGTCACCGACAACATATAATTATATTCGCGTATTAGATTCTAAATCCCACTCATTATATTGACGCCAACACAACCACCGTTATAGCGAATCTGCTGTCACCGTGCTTTACCCGGTATAGAACAGCGTGTGTTGTATCGAGTTGCAACCATATTACAAGATTCCCGTCAACATCCTTCGTGTTGTTTCAGACTTCCTCAAGTAGTACCGAGTTCTTTTCCATATCTTTTTTTCTAGAATATGTCGGGCTATCCGGGTCAGGGCTACGGCCCCGGAAATGGACACCAGCAAGGCGGATACTACCCTCCTCAGCAAGGTCAACCGCCTCAAGGCTATCGCGGACATCCTCCTCAAGGCTATCCTCCTCAAGGCTATCCGCCACCCCAGCAATATCAACAGCCTCCGTCTCACGGCTATGCGCCTCCTACTGGCCCGCCTCCTCCTGGATATCCACAGCAATATCCTCCTCCACAGCAAGGCTACCCGCCACAGGGTTATGCACCTCCCCAGGGCCATCCCATCCAGAGCTACCAGGCTCATGGTCAAGCACCACAGCATCAACAACAACGCGGATACGGCGGCAAGTTACTTTGAGATTGCTACGATATGCCGCAGCTACTAACAGGTCACCACTAGTTTCAGCTCCTCCTCCTCCACCCCAGGGCAGCCAACAGTTTGGCCATGGAGCGCCATCCAACTACTCGTTCCAGTACAGTAACTGTACGGGGTCTAGAAAAGCACTACTGATTGGTATCAACTACATCGGCACTTCTGCTGCTCTCCGTGGCTGCATCAACGATGTTAACAACTTGTCACGATTCCTTATTGAGCGTCATGGCTATCGCCGTGAAGATATGGTAATTTTGACCGACGATCAAAGAACCCCAATGGGCCAGCCTACCCGGGCAAACATTCTCCGGGCTATGGGATGGTTAGTAGCAAATGCGAAGCCTAACGACTCTCTCTTTTTCCACTATTCTGGTAAGCTACCCTATGATGAGACACACAGTATACATCAATGCCAACTAACTACCATAGGACATGGTGGCCAAACCAAGGATTTGGACGGAGATGAAGACGATGGTTACGATGAAGTTATCTACCCAATTGACTTCAAGCAGCAGGGCCATATTGTAGACGACCAAATGCATGATATCATGGTCCGCCCTTTGCCTCCTGGTGTGCGTCTCACGGCCATCTTTGATTCGTGCCATAGCGGATCGGCTTTGGATCTTCCATACATCTACAGCACAAAGGGTATGCTAAAGGAGCCCAACCTAGCCAAGGAGGCCGGTCAAGGCCTAATGTCAGCAGTTACGGCTTATGCCCGTGGCGACCTCGGCGGCATGGCCAGCTCCATATTCAAGCTTGCCAAGAAAGCTACAAACATCAATAGTGATGCATATGAAAAAACTCGTAGAACTAAAACATCACCAGCTGATGTTATCATGTGGTCTGGAAGCAAGGACTCTCAGACGTCAGCCGATGCTACGATCAACTCGCAGGCAACGGGTGCCATGTCTTGGGCATTCATTACTGCTCTCAGTGCCAACCCAAAACAGAGCTACGTCCAGCTGTTAAACAGCATTCGCGACTTGTTACAGGCCAAGTACTCACAGTTGCCGCAGCTGTCTTCTAGCCATCCCATGGACACAAATCTTTTGTTCATCATGTAAATATAATTCATGATCTTTTTTTTTTCTGTCTTTATGTTTTATTTCCGTTGCTGCATTGCTATCGTGACAGCAAAACAAAACAATAACCCACCATGAAGACAAACTATATGTAAGACAAAGTGAAATCAGAGTGGTGGTACAAGTTGATCTCGAACTGTGTGATGGTGATGAGGTCTAGCATATCTCTTATCTACCTATCTATCTAGCACTTTACCCCACTTGCGTATGTTTGATATTTGAATGATTCACGTAATAGTAATTTCAATATCATATGCAGGGCCTTTTGAAAAGGCTTGCGCCGTTGAGACGAATCACATTTGTATAAATATTGCATATATTAGATTCCTTCAATAGCGTCGGCCTCGACCGAGGATGGTCCACCTTGACAGCACATTGAAAAAAAATTGAAAAGGACCGAGTCACACCCGGTATACATGTCAGAGATGGATTACGGATAGAGCGCAAATGCGATGAGAATTTAGTTGTAGGTATAGAGAAAAACGCCTCAATACGATATCTTCTATTAAAAGATGTGACATAGAGTTGCTTGATATAGTAGGACCAGAGCATGCTAGTAAGATGCCGATCAATTATCTACAGTGGTATCGTAGGCTAGGCTATCTTGGAGATTAGATACTATCATGATTACCATGTATGACAATATAGTAGATATTGCGAAGAAAAGAGTATAAGCCTGACTATTAAGCATGTATGTATGTATATACAAATACCAGGCTGGATGTTACGGTACATATAGTGAGGTATAGCCATTCACCAACGATAGGCTAATTGAGGCCTCATGGCTGTATAATGTAACATTGAATAGTGGGAAAAATCACAGAACATTCAGCAAAACTAAGCGCCCGAGTTGTGGTAGTCAAGTTACCAGCATCATGTACTGTGAATTTTACTTGTGAGGTATCACTTGCTCGCTTATACATATGCATATACATATGTATATACATACTTTTCGAATTAGTGAATCTACAATGGTATTTATAGTAGTATAGACTTGTAGCAGGTGTGAGCCTGTACTGGAAATTCTTCACTAATATGAGCCAGAGTTAAGCCTGGTGAAATAAGAGTGTGACTACATACAGTACTACATGCTCACCATACATGTGGCATACTCACTGTTACAAGATACAATGTACAGGTTTGATAAAAAGGCATACACGAATTTGATACTGAAATATCGGGTTCTACCGGCCAACCCACGCGCTTATCAGAAATAAGTCGCTGACGGAAATCTAAGGAAACCTACGGACGAATATATTCCATGTTGCTTAGATATTTACTAGATAGATTCCATGGGTGTGACTTGGCGTGAAGTCGTGGCGCATATTTGTTGACCTCTGGAAAGGGTAACGAATATCTTACTAGTACGTTTAACACACAGCCTGGCACAATTAAGAATCACAGAATCCATCTTCAACTAGCTTTGGATAGGCCTAGAAGAAAAAAAAATACAACTGTTCACTAAAGTTTAAAGTAGATGTCGGTCAGAGATTTAGTTAAAAGCAGCCGCAAAGGCAGTCATGTTCAGGATATAACTTCCTCAATCACTACCGCATCATCAGCCTTAGCCTTCACTTACCCAGAAATCATCCTTCATATGGTTGACATAAGGATCATTTATCTGGCGTTCATGCTTGACTATGTCCTCTGAGCAGCCAAGTGAGTCTGAAGGCAACGAGAGTCAAGGGTGAGTGTTCTCTTTTCCTAATCTCATTGCACAATCTGTTTGTTTCTTATAAACGCAGCCCAAATACGTTCATATCCCCCTTCCAGGACATGATAGTCCATAGCTACACAACATCTACATATCTCTACTCGCTCGAATGGTCTGGTCTCGGAGTCCTAATCATACGCCGCGTCCAGGTTCGATATAGTTCCACTGACTGACGACATCAAGTTTGAAACTGATATACCGGGGCATTTCATGCTGGAATCGTGGAAGTTGGAAAAAACTTGCAACCAGATATCGTGGACATTTCCCATTCGCCAGCGTCATCAGTGGGTCGCTGCTTTTCTAGACACTTTTGATCAAACTTTCAGTCAACTTTGAGAGCAAGAAGAAACTGATTCCATACCATACTGCCTACTACCCGAACTAGTATTTGTCTCTAAAGCCGACACAAAGCGCAGTTCTGAAAGCAACCATGCCTGAATATACCACAGAGCCGCCGAGAAGTTTGCCGCCGAAGAAGGCAGACATCCGACGAGACAAGATCGATGCTAGTAGCTTACCCGAAGAGAAGGAGCTACAGCGTTTAACGAGCAAGTCGGACGAGCGCATCGAGGAGCTACGCTATAATGCAGCCCGCAGTGCTCTGGTAGAGGTTATCAGCCGATGCACCGACCTTCAGCGTCTCCCGATGCTGCAAGCAGCAGACATGGTGACCAACAAAGACATCGAGGACTATCAAATGCGCCAGGAGAAACTGGCACACTCGCAGAATCGATTCCTCGGCTGTCCATGGCAACACTGCTTCCCGCAGTTTGGCGCATGTAGCAACCGGGGATTCAAGAAGATCGGAGAACTCAAGTAGGATACTGATATTGACACCAAGACAAACATACCCCTACCCAGCACCATAGCGGCACGTCTCTGAGCCGGGTCACACATAAAGATGCGTGGTCAGACCTTGTTCTTATGCAGAAAGAGAAGCTAACGAACGTGTAATCTCGTCATCTTAGTCAACATATACTTCGAAGCCACTGCATCCGCGAGGAAGGTCGTGATATCCAGCTACTCATGTCACGCACGTGCTTTCTTCAGTGGAGTGCGAACCAGGGCAACCATGCCTTCCGCCATAACCAGTTTAAGTGCAAGACAGCCAGGTGCTATGGTCAGAAGGGTAACGATCAGGCTGCTACTAAAGACGACATGGAGTGGTGCGACAATTGCGACAATGTGCGACACAACCAGGCGATGGATCTGGCCGCCTGTGTGTTGGGTGATCGATTCCAGCGCTTTCTGGAGGACACAACAAAAGCGAAGCGTCAGTTTTGTGAGTATCGCCCCTTAAGTGTAGAGCGCCATAGTTGTTAATGATGGGCAGCGATATGTTACCCAGAGAGGGTTATGTGTGGTCACACAACTCTAGATCGTGATGCATTTAGTGTTAATCAGAGCCACATGCTACCAATACAATAACGACCAAAGCTAACACTCCTATCTATAGTGCACCTCCATCCCATAACATATACTGAGCGAGCTATGCGAGACGTAACGCTAGATATGGCCAATGCCATTCTTGAAAGACACTACTTGTACGGACAAAGCCAATCTTTATCAGCTTGGTTGATGTGCTGTTTACGCTGACTCTCCTTAATCCTTTTCTCCAGAGCAGGTAGCATCTCATACTCGAAGGCAGGTCTAGACACCAGGATCCACTTCGCCATACACCAGTTCGATGATGTTGATATGGATAATAATGTTGAAGCGGCGCCGCCAGCCAGTCCGAAGTCAAACTGTCCAATTGACATTGCAATACAGGCGTTCCATCTCGGCGGCATGAGCCAACCCTCGGACATTGCCACGATCTACCCCCATCTATCCAAACCGTGTGGCACGGAAGAGTCGCGGCATATAAACTTTAGCATCAGTCAGCCGCTGGACAACAACACCATATTCCCAAAAGACTCGGGCTGCTATGCGGAATTGCCTAGCGAACTTGAACAGGCTGCTATGGCCGCCGACCACTATACGAGTCTCGCAGGAGGCCATGATCAGCAGCAACATCATCATCACGGTCAAAACCGCCTTGATACTCATATAGACGGCATATATCCACCTAGTCACAGCCACGATAACTCGCAAATTAGCATGACAAGAATGGATGGATACACAAGCCTAGAGAAGCTAGCGTATGGCCCCATGTACCCCGAACTTGACGTATACAGCTATATCTCGTCTCCGCCTGATATGACTACAAGTCCTATGTACCAACGATAGCCGGAGTCAGCGCGGCTCCGAAGGAAGCAGCTGAACACGGCATCTGCTGGCATTCCTACGTCTCTTTCACCACTTCTCCGTATTGTTTCTCGCGCCTCCTTCTCTACTGGTGGCAGATTGCGTGGCCTCGCTACGACGACGTCGATGACGATGATGATGATGATGATGGTGACGCTCGCCCAACCAATCCAAAAAGGCCTTATCACTACATTTTGATATATCTACGGCCCCAAAAACACGTCCAACTGTTTGTTTTGCTCTTTCTTTGCCTTGAATCCAAAGGTAATATAACGCGGACTTCTGCATAGCCGACTGGATGTGATTGGATAGGAATGCACACAAAAACGGAAAAAAAAGGAAAAAAACCGCCTTATAAAACGACTTCACAATCTAGAACGGCCATATTATTAACCGCGTTATTGTAATATAACCGGTGAGAAGTGCACTTTTTTTTTTGGGGTGACATAATCTGCTGAGCCATATGGCTACATATATGTCAGCTAAGGGTATCATGTGTTACAAACGGACAGTCCATTTCTGGTCCACCTTAGCGATCACTTTGAGTTTTTCTTATCGATCTTTCTCGCCAATGCGCTCCGCTTTACAGACAACACTTACTTGTTAGGTTGACACTGCAATATATATGTACAGATAGATCAAAGTGTGGGTGGTTCATTTGTGCCCAAGATCCACACCAACCACTCCTACATATGCATATGCTGTCGCTCAAGTCAACCTTTGCTCATCGATGAGAGTTCCTATATCCTTATAGGCTGGACCTCCATTCGTTTTCCGTGTGTTTTTTCTCTACCTGAGAATCCTTTTTTCTATCGTCGTTTCGCTTCAATATCTTCTCTTAGTATTTGTTCCTTGAGAGTGGCTACAGTCTCAACGATGTCATGACAAGCCTCTCCCTTTGGACTCGAAAAGCGAGAGAGTATGTATGCGTGGTTCCACCAACGTAGTATCTATGATTATATACAACGTCAACGTTTGGATTCTTTCCGATATGCTTTTATTAGTTTGTTTTACACTGTACTTTACCTCGCCCATACTATAGACCAAGCTTCAACAGCACCTGTTAGCCATATATATTTCAACCATATCATAATATTACACTATCATCAATTATTATATTCCTTATATAGCTTGATAATACCATAAATTCCGTACTATCATAGCCCCCTCCATAGCCATTGATTGCAATTCTTGAGATCTTGAAAATTACAATTTATAACGGCTTATATCCCGCCATATCCTCAAGTTAAATTCTCGAAGCTACAATCCGTATTGAAATTTACTTTTTTCTTCTAGTTCTTTTTTTCTTCAAGTCAAGAATCCCGTTCTGATCATGACAGATACCCGCCATAGTCCGACCCAGGTCTTTATGGAAAACCCTACACCGAAGAGTTCTGATGGCTCTCAGCTAGAGACACAGGATCCCCCGTCCATCGATGAAATGTCTATCAATGCCATGATGGAGGCTGCCAAATGCTACGAAGAAAGCCAGAAAATCTTTCACATTGACTTTCTCCGGAGACTGGTCAAGGCGAGAAATTCAAGCATAAACTTCAACCCAGAGCATTCTATCGTAAAGTCCTTCATGGACGGCATCAATGATCTAAGATACCCTAAGGCAACCCGCTTTCCATGCCCTTACATGTTGTTTCTACCAAGCCAGACAACATGCCGTGTAGATGGGTTCCCCGAGATTGGTCAGTTGCTGTAAGTCAGCCCTGATGTCCTTGTTTTGCCTCATGACAGGCCATACCATGTAAAACAGTAGCATTCTAATGTCTTACGGCTATTCTTTGTGTTTTTTTTTTTTCATATAGACAGCATATTCGACGCGACCACCGCGAGGGACCATGTCCCGAGCTCGTACTATCCGAAAAAGGAAAAAGAAACCTTGAAATCATTGCCGGTGGCCTGCGGTCTCTACGCAAGAAACAGGATACGTGCGTGGACAAGAAGTGCCGTTATGGTAACAAGTCATCAGCCGAGGATAGCAATAACATGAACCTGGAAGTAACGACTGCGGCACGGGATAAACACGACCCTAAGACTCCATGCTGCAAGGCTTGTAATGCTGCTAGACATAAACGGTTCGAGTACGTCTGCCAAAAGCTTTTTGATGCTACGCTACTCAAATCGTATATGGCCAACTTGGCCCCTTACGAACAAAGCAGATGTGTGTTGATACCTATATTCCCTATCATTTCTAATGTTCAGAGGCTAATCCATCTGATCGATATTGTTAGTTCACGAGAAATCACAATCCTGTGATGGCGATGTGCGGAAACTAGCACTCGTGTACGCTGCTCGCTACGTCGACCAGGAATGCCCTGATATCACAGTGGGTCAAACTCTGGCCTCTGGAAATGATCCTAGAGACTGTAGCAGCGCGGTGATCGATTTCAATACAGAGAACCATATGGGGCACGAACATGATGTTCATAACACAGCAAACTATGTTCCTCTGGATAGTCAACTAGATATCACAACCGAAGCCCAGCAACAGGCCCTGCCAATGGAGATTGGTGACAGCAGTTTACTAACTGGCATGGGCCAGGACTATAGTAATTCGCAGATATCCATCCCAGCAACAACGAATTGGCCATATCCGGGCCTATCCGGCCTTCCTCTTGACTACTTGTTTGATACCAATGAGAGTCCCTACACGCAGAACTCTATCGATGATTTTCAGACACATAGTAGTAAGAGAGTATATGATCAGTTCACAGCGCTGTCTCCGCAAATCGAGTATCCAAAGCGTCATCGCCATATAGTTTCACAGTCGATACGGTCCACAAACACTGATCAGGATAGACCTGATCTCTTAGTATACCTAAACGACATGATCAAGACGACCAGCAGTGGCGATCCCAACGAAGGGCTACCTAATACGTGTATCGATACTGGGAATATTAGCTTTGCTATGAATTCATATTCATCGGCCAACTATGATTGCTCGAATCTACCACATTTTTCACCTCACCGGTCCACATAAAAAGGGTGTACATGACTTGAGCCAAGGCATTTATTTGTATTTGCAGAAATACTACCATACTATAGTTAAGTACGGATTTCATTTTACTGTTCGGCCGTAGGAGATATGCAGCACGGTAGAGATGATATGATACCATGGAAGTGGGGGGATAGAGAAAAGCAAATGTCAAATCTGATAGACTTTTTGGAAACTTGTTATAGACACACAAGGTAGTATAGAGAAGTTACGGATCAACCGAACAAGAAACCAAGACCCTGAATGCCAACTTGCGGGGAAGTGTCTTCTAATCATACCACTTTTATCTTGTTTCCATCCAACGCGCGCATATTAAACTCTTTCAACCTTTTAAAACCCTGTCTAGTGGGTGGATCTATTTTCACTTCAATTAACCCAAAAGCCTGATCTCCTACAATTTTGCGAGAGATTGATAAGCAATAGTTCGAACGGAGAAAAAGTGTTGGACTTAAGGATAGACTGCACGTCACTCTAGAAAGACAAAAATAGGCTCCACTTATGTGGCCTAACCCTAGCTCTGGGGACCATATTACTGTATAAACCCTAGTTTTCACTATATTTATATTCCAGTTAAATTTGACTTCGTCAGACATATGGAATATCTCCAAAAACTTGCTAAATAGCTGCCTAAATTCTCATCAAAACCCCCACTAGCAGGAACTTCCTGATAAAATCATAGCCACTAGCTAATATAGACTCTCCAAGACGGAATGTAGTAGGCGTAGTCATCGAGCAGGCATCGAATGTTTAGAATCTTTGTCTCTTTGATAGAGCTAAGGATTATCTCAAGACTAGGTTCCCCCAAAACTCTGCTAGTCCCCAGCACAAACAACAGCTATCAGGCATGATTGTTTGCTTAGATAGATGTACATGCTTGGAAGTGCCGGGTTAGCTTGTATTGGTAGGATGAACTAGTCAGGGGCTAGTAAAGGGCTATGAAGGCGGAATATCGGGGATGAACGTTGCTGTGCATAGGCATCTATAAACGTAGTATACTTTGGCCAAAAGAGTATATTCTGTCATTAGCACACAGCCCCCTTCGACCCGGTTTCAGAGATGGTAAGGTGTCATGTAGGGCATGTAGAATGCAGCGTCTCGGTGCGTTGATCCTGGGCCAGAGTGCAAAGTAACACCTGTTACTTATCATATAATAAGTCAGGCGTGACTGAAATTGTTGATTCTTACCCCATTTTTAGCTTAGCAAAACCGAGCCAGAAACCTGGTAAAAAGGCGCTAAAAGTTGGTCGCCGGCCAGAGACAATAAAACTCGGGGTCCATCAAGCGCGATGCGGTATGAGCAACTTTTTGTTTGTACCACAAGGCTACCGATGCTTAAGTGAATGCCAAGAGATGTTAGTGTGGACGGAAATGTTTCTGTTATAATCCATAGCCGGTTCCTTGACGATACATGCGAACGAGCATCAAGATGTCTGGGTCACATACGTATAGAATATGATAAACGATTAAACGCACCTGCTGTTCAAGTTCTTCGGTTAGCTCCATGGTTTCTTTGTGACTTCTATCAACCAGTAACTGCATTGCTAAAAACACCCTGTCTACTTCCTCTATCAACTTTGGTCAAGGGTTGCTGTCAGCATTCGGGGTAATATATTGATATCAGTAACATCTTCCTACTATAATATCCTTCCTTCGCCGCACTCGTGGTTGGTATCCATTATTCATACATTTTACACACTTTCCGCCATGCCTGAAAAGCGAGTACGATCGATAGCTTCGGAATCGCCCGTCCTACGAAAACGGACAGGTGGTCACCTTGCTAATTCCAGCATGAGCAACACAGGTAGTAGCCGTACTGGCCCATCTAACATAGAAAACCTTTCCCCGACTGCAGAGGAAGACGAGACCGATCCCGAACATCGCCGTGCGGTCCAGGAAGCGAGACTGGTGGCATCCGAACTAGAAGACCTTGCCTATGAGAAGGCTCTTGCTGGACTTCTCATGTTCTTGAATCGGCGAGGTGCTGGCATCTTCGACCGAGATGATATCACTGAAGACGAAGTCACAGAGTTACGACAACGCCTCCACGAAATTCAATATCCCCAAGACAAAAGAGAAGAAAAGTTTATTTGTCCCTGGCACATCATATATCCAGGCAAAGCTACATGTGTTTCCAAAGGCAATACGGTTGCCTCAGACTTCAAGTAAGTCTTTGTTTGCAGGTTGTTTGTAATAGTGTCATACAAGTCTAACTAGTGGCCACCGAATTTGCCAATACATAGCCAACACTTTGGTAGATACCACTCCCAAAAAGCCTTAGAAAACGAAAACGAGAGAGCCACCAGCAGTACAGCGTCTCGTTTCATGATCATGTTGCCTTCCAGTGAAGAAGCCTGGATAGAGATGAAAAAAAGACGTTTATGCAAATGGAGGCCTGAATGGTGTCGTGAGACTTGCATATCTCGACTGCCACTTACAGAGCAAGCATCAAGCAATCTTACCATGTGTGACCAGTGCCACCCAGACCTCTTGCAGTACAATCAATGGAATCGAATCGTTCGCATTGTTCTAGGACGCAAGACATATGATCTTATGATTGCCCAAGTTCCAGATTACCAAAAACCAAAAAGTAAGTCATATATTCTAGGCATATATTTAGGCAATACGGCGTTGTCTGCATAATGATGTCAGTTTTTTGCTAATTTCACTGTCCAAAAATATATCCGCGCATCTTTTGTGCAGAAAAGCTGACTTGCAATATAGTTCACATCATTAAACGCCACTGGGTTGAAACAGAAGAACGAACTTTTTGCCTCATACATGCAGAGAAAGTTTTTCATCGTATCACAACGTTAAGGATCCGCCTCAACGCCTTACCTATCGCCTTTGAGCCAGTATCGCCTCAGCCATTCAGCTCATTAGATACGACAACAAGACGCGAACCCGAGGCTTTGGAATCTCCAACAACAGCATTGGCATTACCAGAATCAAAACAGTTGGATACGGTAGCTTCAAGTCATAAATACGAGGAGGCGCTATCATCCAACGATGCTATGCCTCTTCCTGAAATGGAAGAAGAAGTCGAAGAAGCAATCGCAAATATGGACGATGTTTGGGCCCAAGTATTGCATCAGAAGAGAACAGACTCTGGTCTAGGAACTAGTGTTGGGACTAGCTCTGACGATACCTCCAGTGCTCCTGATACAGATGTTGTAAGCTACGATCATCAATCCCAGGTTGGTACCAGATCACCGGATCCATTCACTCGGCAGGATCTAGATACCAACTTAGATATAATCAGTGGGCGTGGAGCTGGCCCTTCTCGGCTAGAATTTGACAGGACTGCGCCTGTTATACCGTCACAATTTCACGACCTAGGTGTCATTATAGAGGCTATGGTTTCAAATTCAGTAGAAGCTATGGCGTTGGATAACACTCTTCAAATATGCGTTCAACCAGCGGAGTATAGACCAGATGTTCAAGAACTTAGCATGTCCAATAGCAGATTAGGTTTGAATTATGACTTTGATGAAGATATTAACGAATGGCTAAGCTCGTGCTTCACGGCTGAATAGTGGCAAAAGTTAGTATCCGTGCGATATAGGTAATTATTAGCTACATTAATAGGTGGCATGATTATAGTAAATTCTATTGAGTTTCGGGTATTTGAATGAAGCCTCATGATACAAAATAAAGAAAAGAACTGATACAAGAAGAACTGAACATTAAATGAATTTGATAGATTTATTAGGAAAAAATAGATGTTTGTAAGCGGTAGAACTGCAAAGTCCAAGGCAATTCGCCAGGAGCACACTAAGATATGGGGCCTTACTTTGATAATCCCCCCAGGCATTTGAATGATATGTACATATATATACTACACACCACATACAACATTTACTATTCCATCTTTTCTCCCGAGTATGTCTGACTACAGCAAAGTCGAATGATCTCACCACCATCGCTATTCCTTGAATCATTCTGTCGACATGGACGTGTAAGTTCGTCATTTTCAATACGTTGAATCACTGCTAAAACAGACTCCAGCATATTATCTGATAGATTCAATTACGATATCGGTCACTTTTCGCTCGAATTATGGAAAAGAAACCTTTCAGTCGACCAGCCTTACCCCGAACTTCCTATCAAGACCAGACAAAAAATGCTCTTAAAAACGGTGGCCTACGCGATCGATATCTTAGAACTTCATCCCGGCACGATTCCAAAAAGGAATGGAAATAAGCGCATCAAACGCGAATAGCTCTAATTGCTGCTATACACGTACTTACTTTCAGGCGAACAGTATCATCATGCTGAACACTTATGGGTGCAACTTACTAGGTGGTAGTAATGTTGAATGAAATTTTAATTTCATATAGCTACAAAACGAGATATACAGCATAGATGAATAAAAAAACATATATTTTCTATATAAAACCTAGACTGCCAGTTTCAATTGTTCCACAACGATTTCAACCAGCTCGCTCCATTCTTTCATCTTGCCATCTCCCGCATCACCACAAGCCAAAACTCCAGCTTGAGGTCTGTGGATCTCAAACCACGGCCATTCATTTAAGGATAAAAGCTGTTTCTCAGTCATCGGATGATTCCACATAGCAGTATTGCCGGCTGGGGCTACTAGTATCTTCTTTGATGGATCCCAAGCACGTACAATCGACGTCAATAGATTATCGCTCAAACCATTGGCTAGCTTTGCAAGAGTGTTCAGGCTCAAGGGAGCGATCAACAAAAGGTGTGCCCCTATAAATAAAAGCAAAGTATTGACAGTTGTTAGTCGCTGTGTGAAGGATTGTAATGATGTCATTGTATATATATTTATATGCAATATGATTGAGCGACCTCAATCAACCTTAAAGGCGTGGGAGCGATCGTGGGTGCGATGAAACTTACATCGACGAAGCTCAATATGCAATATTGCCTTGCCCCTCGACCACGGGACAATCCACTCGTCCTCGTCGCTATAAATGCCGTCAACATTCCTCATAGCCCGCACTTGGTGGAGAGTAGGCTGTTCTTCAGCCTGGCCACTTAGGAAGTTCTTTGACGCGTTGGTCATCACAATACGGATTGATAGGTTCTCATATTTACCCAACGCTGCTATCATCAAAGGCAGCTTTATCGTTGCTACAGACCCAGAACATGCTATAAGAAGATGGGTTTTTGAATCATTAATTGAATCAGTCAAGTCATCTGCTGGATGTTGGCTTGACAGGAGAGGATCATGTGTCATGTTTGAATATCGCGTGATAAGGTTTGTGATAAGTTGATACAATATTGCACATCCATCGATGCCTTAAAAAAGCACTAACGGAGTGGGGAACGTACATGATGACTAAGACCCAATTTTTTTTTAGGGGCTAGGGTTACAAGAGTGCACCTGAGGTCACAGTCACGCAGGCCAGATATGATAGAAAAAAGATAATGTTTGCGTATCGTTGTTGAACAATCAAGATGGAGGAAACTATGGTCTAAAAGCCCCCGCAAAAGTAGTATTCCATGCCCAAGCGGCAACAGCCATGGCACCAAGACTCATTGATAACGCCATGACAAAATTGACTTGGTTGTTGTCAAGAATATCATGGCCGGAGACTGCAACACGAGAAGGCTTGCCATCTCCGAAACTTGACCCACGGTGCTTATCCTTCGGGTCATATATTTCGTTTGTGGCCGGCTCATCCTCCGAGTCTACACTCTTCTCGAGTGACTTTCTAGACTTGATGTGCATACCATTATCGTTAGCTATGAGAACGCGAGTACCACCATGACCCTCGACAACCTTTCCGGTGCGTATATCAGCCACCGTCCGTTGGAAGATAGCACCGAGGAGACTATCGACAAGGCTCCCAAGAAGACCCCATAGAGAAAATCCGATAAGAAAGATATACCGATTCTTCTGCGACCAAGTGCCATCAAGCGAGTCGCCACAGGTAGGAAGCAGATACATTGAGATGATAGATATGATCGCAGAGCCCGCGAGACCAGCCGCTAAACCGGTTATTGTAACTCCACCGTTTGTACCACGGGGTACCTTCTGTCTCATAAATGAGGTGATGAGACGAGGCTCGCTTTGTGACAGAATACCAAGCTCTGAACTGAGCGTATCAGATGTCACCACCGCATAGTGGGCAATAATACCAACGATAGCCAGATCGCCGGGCCAGTTGTAGCACATTGAGCCCGTAGGGTTAGACTGATAGGGATCAAGTAGTAAAGTCTCCCGCTTTTTGAGCTGGATAGCATGAGCAACGGCTAGAACGCTAGCGACAAGAGAGTTTGCGTACACTTAAAATAATGTTAGCTTCTACGAATTGTATATGGTTATATTGGTAGCACAAAAACCATACCTTGAATATGAGTACGTGGACCCTCGCCACCAGACGAGCCTTGTGACTGTAGAGTGAGTGTAGCTTTCACATCATGCTTCACCTGTGAGATGTTAGAATCATTGTTATCGTGAGGACTATCACTTTTCGTACCTTGGTTGCGTTAGTCCCTAGCAAGAAAAAGACACAGAGGAGCACGAAGGGGAGATTCCATGGATGATAGGCGTGCGCTAAAGCTGTGACAACTGCAGCTACGATACCACCCGGCGTTAATGAGTTGCGTTTGTGGGATCTGTAGGCCAAGAGGGCTGTTATGGGAAACGCGATGAGTGGATGCATTTTGAGGTCGTATAGCTACGATAACCGAGCCAACTGTCCGTAAAAGTTGAAATTTGACGCAATTTGAGATGTCGTCATGGAGTGAGTAGCGTCGGTAGAAATGAAACCGTGTTCGAGATGTGGATTTGAGCTGTAATTGAGTGACTAGACGCGAAATATTATTTCTATTCTCGATAAAAAGATGAGAAGAAAGAAAGTAGAATTGAAGCCGGAACGAGAGATATTGCCACAAAATGGCAACAGCATGTCTATATATGCGAAGGTCTCGTTGAGGTTCTAGAGAAGCTAACATAATCAGAGGAAGTAGGTTGGGGGTTATAATGTCAAGGCTCCCGGTCACGTGAATAAATCACAGTTGGTAAGGGTTTACATAGCAACAGGTTTCCGACTCGCTTACAAGTAAGTGATAACGATTGTGATCATTGGAGTAAAAGTGAAGAATACTAAAATAACAAAACTTGCAGCCTCACAAAAACACATTGTAGCATTAGTGTTGATCGATCGACATCAAGATCTTGATGATAGGTTATCTATACTACAGTAGAGTTCGTATCTGCTAGGGAGACCCTGTAGATGATTTGATATCAGCGCCCTAAAAACAAGGAAGTAAGGACTTGATGCAACGAAGAATAATAGACAACGCGACTGATTAAGCCAGATTAGGCTAACTAACTATAACAACAGCTAATGACAGACATACCCCAGGCATTGACACTATCGACAGACAGCCTTGGCAGCCTTAGTAGCTCTATATCCACCAACTCCTACGATTGATTCCGCAGTGCTGTTTATCAACTTACGCCGTATCATATATCCCCGATCGTTAAAGAGCTTGCAGTATTCGTTATATGGCCTGTTTGATTGTGATGGATGCAATACGACATGCAGAGCGGAGTGTTGATGCCAAAATAAAGCATATCCAACATCTATATAAATGCAAACCTGCTTGACACGCGATAATGTCTGGGATGACTGACTGGAATTTTCAAGTCTCAATCTAACAACCTCTTCGTCAAGAAAAGGGCTGCGATATACGTAGACATGCTAAATGGGCCACGTGAGGTCTCGTCCAGTACCGACCAGTACCATCGGTATATAGCCCAGTCACATATACCATTCACGGGCTACTTTAACCACTAATCATGCCCTTGCTCATGATGAGATAGTGTTTAGTCGTCTATATAAAATCGGATAATGCCGTGTCTACCGAGTCCCTATATCACAAACACTGGGCGTTACCCACCCATCTGTCTGGATTCTACATAGTACGTTTCTGCTCCCGAACTAGTATAGTATGCGTAGCTTATACAACTCCAGCCCATCTCATCCCATTCCATACCGTCTGGACCCTGACCCAGCACATTGGTAAGACTGAAGCTCAATCTACGGCACAAGAGCCACTTTGGCTGTGACTGCAACATTTGCTGCAATCAGCAGCCCTGCTGTGACCATGGCTATTGCGAATCGGGCTTTTCCTATCATCACAGCTTGCTTTTGTCAGCAATCAGTGCTAAATTGTGCCTGCCGTGGAGTATTTAAGCTGCACAACCAAGGCGGACTAACATTCGGTCCGGGCGGTCCTTAGCCCCCATACTGACAACAGATGGTGACCGCGTGTCCTTTTTTCGTGGGGCAGATAGCCAGAGAGTCAATCAGCATCTGAATATATGTAGATATGATAGTAGTCCTAAATTGCTAGTATGGAGGAAGCCCAATCTTTACTTGCGGACCATTCGATATCGACCGGAGGTCCGATACACGGCCCTGACAGCTGGCTCGCCATCATAAGGGGGGGGGGGNNGGGGGGGGGGGGGCACTGACACGAATCAACTGCATAGCGTAAGCACACAGCTTCAGCAAACCACTGAAGCTGGACGTCTACTATTTCCTTGCTTGGACCGCAATCTAGAAGGAAGCTCTAGACATTATGGAATGATTGAACAGCGGAATGACAGATTGAACTAGGCTACCCAAGGGTGACAAGTAACAGCTTCGATCGTGCAAAAGCAACACACCAGGCCCAAGCATTGATATTCCGTCAATATGCTTCCAAAGTTATTCCATCAAGCATTCTCAAAGTGCGGTTCGGAAATGAGGTTTTAACCCATGGTTTGATAACATACTGACCAGAAACGTATGCAAATATCTGTTCTCATGCTGAGAATATATGACTGTACAGGTCAACACGACGGGTCTAAAACATGCATTCTCGCTTACATGGTAGTTGATGAAAGATATTGCCATTATAGCTAAGGTTGCAGAAGCGAGGTTCTGCTTGTCTTTCCTGTCGTCTTCAGCAGTAAACAGCCCAGAAGACACATACATAGTAAGACAAGTAAAGGTCATAGACCAACCCCTATCATGGGAACAGGTAACACTTGCAGTAGCAGCAAGACATGTTCCTCTGTTCTAAGAAACATATCTCATAGTACTCATGCTCTTCGTGCCATAAGTCTGCTGCATTGTAGTGTCGAGATTAACGCAAGATTTAAAATCACCGAGGATGATGCCGAGGAGAATACTTGACTGGCAGCGGTCACCGGAGCAATTTCGACGGCGTCGACGATCTTTTTTGATTGCTTCACTGTCTGCCTCTTCACCGCGGCAAATCCTTACCTGTGTAGCAGTGGTGGGAGAGAGGAGTGTCTCAAAGTTCTTCCGACAAAAAGCAAGCCATGTAGTTCACCGCCTGTGTGTGTTTGGGCATTTTCCTGACCGTGATATCGACATGCCGTTGATCAGTTCTGAGCGGTCACCACCAAAATGGTCCCGCTAGGTATTATTTTGCTATTTTCATTGGCTTTAGATACGACATATGTGGCGGACTGCTGACACGGCACGAAGTCCAAGCTAAGACTTGCGTGCGCCACTGAAGCATAGCAGTGGCAGGACTAGAAATCCCAGGCGCTCATCGTGTCCATAAAGACTACTTGTGTGGCCTTCTGCTTGTCCACCGCTATTACAGCCATAATGGCTAGAACATCCTTTTCGGCCCTTTCTCTTATATATGCAATTGATGCTATGTATGATAGTATATCATATACCTAAAACAGGTGATATATTCTATCTTGATTTCAGATACAAAGCCATGTTGAGGCCTTGCATGTGTCTTAAAGGATACACACCAACCCTGGAACTAATAGATAAAGTGAGTCTATGATTCCCCCGCTGTACAATTACCAGTAAAGATTGCTTGGTGTCACAAGTAATCAGGTAATGAAGTAAAAGCCCAGTTGCTTTGACCCTATGGTACTGTAAAAGCCACAGAATCTAAAGAAAGGCGGTCTAGTTAATGTCCATGCATGCATGTCTCAAAAAATGATGTCGTGGGTTAATCTTCTGCCTTTATGCACACTTTTCTATAGCAAAATATCCAACCATCACGCGCCCAAGCCCCTCCATCACACTATGAACTGAACAAAGGGCTTAAAACAGTTGTATTATCAGCAACCCTCACAGTTATGCCTCTACTTAGCATCGCTACGGGCACACAAGAACGGCTATGTCAAAATTCTGTTGGTGGATGGATGTTCGTAATGGCCTAGGGATGAATCTAGAGCCTCTTGGACAACTACACAATCGGTATTTCGTGCCAAGCCTCGTCTTACAGAGATCGACAAGTCAGTGAATATACTGTTCCGCTTTGTGATACAGCGGTCTGTGTTCAGCTCAACAGAGGTCTCATGCAGAGAGAACATAGAAGTAACTCGGCGGTTATACGGCAAAGATATGTAGGTAAGCATTTTCATACATACCTAACACTGTATCTGTACATACAGATAGTCTCTGATACGAAATTTCTCTGGCTGAACCCTAACCCGTATATGACAACATCTCCGCAGATGGGTGTCGCAAGAGGGTCGACCACAAAAGGAAAATGTGAGAAGGGACCGTGGCTCTACGAGTGCTGCCACCCATCCAGCCATCTTATATGCAACCCGTTTTAGAACGAGACACAAAGTTGCCCCAAAGGATATATAAAGTTCTATTGTGTATATCAATAAGGGAGGCTCCGACGTCAGGGGAGTCCTTCGCACATCATATACAGTAAGATATAGGGATAGGAACCGGGGCAAGATATCTACTACGGGGAAGAGGAGCAACGAGGTTTGATAGAACTCAATATAAGATGTCATACCAGATACGCTATAACGGGGCCATTATCTTCGGGCAGAAACTCAAGGCGGGCTCTCGATGAGAAGCAAAATAACATCGGCACCGGATGAATATCAAGTAAAATACCAAGGGAAAAATAACGAACTACCACATGGAAAATCAACATAGACGGCAAATGCAAACACACTGCTGGCCTAGAAGGAAGGAAGGACCCTTAACTATCGCTAAGGTAAGGAGAGACATTGAGATAGATATCTAAGGATAGTTTGGGCAGCAATGAAACATCGACCAATAGCGGCATAGCAAAAGCTAGTAAGCGCATTCATATCTGTATATGTAATTAGAACCGAATCCTGAACTAGGCTAGACGATATGCACCTGTGCATCACCTACATATGTATATACACGTAGCTGTAGATAAGTCGAGTCTATACAGGCGACCTCACACTCAGCTCTGTTCTAGGCTTGATAAAGCCCTTCAGCTATCGGCTAGGAGTAGCTATGGTAGTAATATCAAAATACCTCTATTGTAAGTCTGTAACTGTATCTACGTATTTCGAAACTAACCTGCTTTGTACTGAGCAGAAACGTTTCTTTGTTTTTTTGGATATCATCCATAACCCTGGATCGAGGGAGAGTTCTCTGTGCTGATCTCATTATCACGGTCGACAAACTGAGTAACTCAGTTGATACAAAAATATACATACGAGTTGATATATACGTCGTTTTTATCTTGCCTCTGTAAGGGAGACTATCAGCCGAGCTGTATCCTAGGGTCTTTTGCTGACCTACGACCATTGAATTGCACTTCCTAGTATATTTTTGCTCCTAATGAACCCAAGCCCGAGGAGCCGAGATGTACTGTCGGTTTAAAGAGCTACGACTCTGTCTAGGATAGTGGGCGATGTGCAATAACTCTTGCCCATCTTTAACTGTGTCATACACTACATCGGTATGGTGACTGACCCATCACTAGAGCCACATAGGACCATATTGGTAGACGATTCTCTGGCACGTATGTAAGTCCTTGATATGGTTTCATCAAGTTTTAATTGCCATATAGAGATAGTTACCTGACTTTTGATTTCTTGTTAAACAGGTTGAACATGCCATTATGACATGCTGGCCCTTGATATTTAGCAGTTCAAGAGGTCTAATATCTGGTAAAGATAGGAAAGTATAGCTGATCGTCTAGTTACATACAGATATAATAGATGAAGCATGGTTATACCTCAACCCTGACAAATTATAAAAGTTGAGCCTCTCGGAGGCTGGCCAAGTAGACGTCGCCCTATCGTAGCTTTGTTCTTCAAGACCTGAAATACAAGCCCTTCGTCTCACACCTTTCTTTACTGTTCACTCACATTCGGGATTAGACCAAGACACAGAATGCGGATACCTGCAACATAGAGGCGTTGATCTCACTTATTTAAGCTTGTTCTTGCCTACTTCAGAGCTATGAGCTTCAAGCCTCATATTAGTATCGTGGCTCCCCACCATGATGAAAGTGTATGGTTGCACACAGCCTATGACTGCGGGGATTATAGAACAAGTCGCCAGCATTACTATACATTCGTTCTTACTCTTGAGTATCTTCCATGACTTGATGTGTTGATGATTATCATCGGTTTAGGGGGGTAAGCGGGATATCACTGGGCAAAGCCCAAAAAGCCAACTCAGACAGTTTTAGTCTTGCTGGCCTGTTGTGATCCAACAAATGTCTCGGTGGTGAATCCCATTGCATACAAGATAGACAAAAAGAGAAGAAAAGAAGGAAGGAAAGGAGAAAGAAAAACAGACAACTAAGAATGGGAACAAGGAGACCAAAGTATCAGTAAGTAATACCGATGATCAAAGTTCCCAAACGGGAGAGTTCAGCTCAGAGTTGGGAGCTATAGCATCAAGTTTGTGGAAGCTCGAAGTCCATTATGAGATACAAGGCCATACAAGAAAGAAACCGTGTTTCTTGAGCTGATCATGTTTGCTCGAGGCCAGCCTAGTGAAAAAAGTTAGGGCTGTAAGCCTATCTACAAAACACTGCAGATACATACATATAAGATATAGGCCACACTATCGGGCTGCCAGCTATCCACCCCCTCTGATAGAAGTCAAATCTCCTATAGGCCCATATGATTGAATTGGATAACACATGTACTTTGTTTATGCATATTCTATTCAGCTGTCCTTGATGCCGGGGCCTAGGGTTGTCTTTCTAGGCCAGAACACGATCTTCCCCGCGCATACCATGCTACGTTATCTGTGGCATATATGTATATGCAGCACGAGCCTGTTCGCCCTATTTCTTCACTTGTCATGATACACACTGACACTGTATACTTGGTTGCGAAATTAGTGTGATGGTGGTATACTGAACCTACATCACAGTACATACAAACATGCATATGGAAGCCGGAGATAATATCAGAAGAATATGATAGCTGGATTTGGGGCAACATAGTTTACATTTCAGACTGTATCATATTCCTACACGCTGCAGCTAGCCAGTATGTGGCAATATGATAGTGTTGAACAGTTGTCTTATTGGTGATGGGGTAATAGCCAATTAGCATATAATGTCTTACGCCACAGGCGCCTTACCAAAGAGTTAGCTGGTACAACAGGACGCCGAACTAGTCCATAGCAGATCTTCTTGGCTGAGATCAGTTGGCTTGCTCCTGTCTGATGACGTTTTTGTCACTAGTATTCAGGCAAGTACAGCGCATTGAAAGAAATGGTTGCCGCTGTACCAAAGCCGGATTTTAGGTCTAGGCGGAGGTAATACTTGAGAGGATGTAATCTATACGCTCCAGCATACAAGCTCTAAGCTCCAATCTGCGCAGTACTTCCCCATCACTACTACAGTGACTACGCAAAAGGCTGGTTGTAGTAGATCCCTACCATATGCAGCTCGTTTATGCATGTCTTTATCGCCCGTAGGTATATGCATATTCATATGTATGTGCATATATGGATATGGAAAGCTTTAGTACAGCTGATATATTCCTTATCCTTTGAGTTGTTCTGTTTTCAAGCTACTACAGCAAAAGCTCACCACCCCATTTTCTTCAATTGTCCTCATCATTTTTTATTTAATCGTTTCAAACCTTACACGGCGTTTAGAATTATTCGTTCAAGGCGTACAGAATATGCAGGGCACGGCCTCTCAAAGGTGCCCAGACAAGAGTAAAGAAAAGTCAAAGCAGGCAGTTCCTTTTTTCGGTCTACATATGCAGATAGCTATCTATGACTTGCCCCGAACTGCTAGGCTCCAGCTAATCAGGCCGCTCTGCATACGTACTTGAAATACAGTGCTTAGAGTAGATTTGAGTAATAGTTATATATATACTAAGTCTAAAGCTGCTGCAGCATTTAAACAGAGATGTAATGGGAAAATCTTTTGTAGTGTTACTCAGAAGGCAATCGCCGATTTGAAGTCCGTCATAGGCCGAATCTAGACATGATGACAATCATGTTATCAGTACTTTCAAGCCTAGTCCCAAGGTAAAAATTTCCTAGTATATTCATGAACTGACTAAGAGACTGATAACACCGTAAGTATTTGATCTGAGTGAGCAACTAACTCGGATAATTCATTACTTTGCTGGAATCATGAATTTCGCAATCGACTAAGCTCATTGTCGGCACAGCGTCTCTCTCACATGACCGAAGCAGGTATGCAAGCTATTATCTGATCGTCAATCAAAAGCCGATATTGACGCATATATTGAATGGCTATTCCATCGTTATCTATCACCAGCTGGCTTGTAGACTGAAAGTGCAGCTGAGCTGTCAGTAATTCTAGGACTCTTAATGTGCGCATCTTTAGTTGGTACGACCAAGCCAAGCCCGAGATGGTCACCAAAGATAGTTGATATCTCTGAGATATGCCGGTCTATCGTAGATTATGCAGCAGTGATATATCCTCATAGCCATTATAAAGCCCGCTGTTGCCTCTTGAATTTCGTATATCTCCGTGTTGCACAAACGTCAAAGCACATTTTTTCGCCTTTTCTTTTTACTACAGAATTCCATATAATCATGGTTCATGAAGATCACGTTTGAACCACCATTTCGGCGCTGATTTACCTCCAGCCGGAAAAACACCAAGGCGCTTTTTTTTTATAGCTCAGATGACAAAATCCACGCCGTAATAGGGCCTGTAAAGGGCTTAGTTCGTAGGTATAGTACTTTATGAGGGTAGCACAAAATCAAGCCAGCCTATACCACTAATTGCTCTATATAAATCAAGATCGCCTATAGGATAGGCCACCAAGATAAGCAGCAAATAATGACATATTTATGGCCGTATCTAACCACCCTCTTACGCACGGATAATTTTCTAAGCTTGTTCATGTGTCTTCAAAGAGGCATGCTACTTTCTCTTCCGCCGCAGCGTAGCATATCAAGGTACTTTCTGTCCAACAAAGTAGTAATAGGGCCATGGGCGGATTTAGGGTTTTCTCCAGTATACACACCGGCCCATTAGCCGTATATCAGGTAGCCTCCATTACAGCGTGGGAGGCGGGATATCTAACGTGGAATATTTGAGCAGACAGTTGCATAGCAGTCTCTATTCCGTTATTCAATCTGAGGCATTCAAGTGCATGTTTGTCATGCAATAATATGTACGTATGTTCTCAAGCTTACCATCGTCCAACGGAAGCGTTGCGTTCGCTTGCTTCTAGCGCCAGAAATTGATGTCTGAGAATTCTCTGATATTCGGTTACAAGGGGGTATAGAAGCGCAGGCTGTTAGTTAGTGACTATCTGTATATCTAGTAGGCTCGGCTCGGGATGAACTAACCAAAAGTACATACATGAATATATAGTACTAAATAGGTGAGTGCGTTTAGCACCGCCAAATATACGAACACATCAAGCCAATGACTATCGAAGGAAAAGAATTTGACTGCATCGGCAACTTATAAGAATAAGCATCAGAGCCTTGAGGTTCCAAGGCCAAGATAAGCATACAGCAAGCCCAATTGAAGATAGCTAGCAAGCGATGGTATTCTAAAAGGTCGTTATTGGTGATTTTTTGCAGGTTTACAGTAGCTACAATGCATGCAGCATCCCTTTATGCCAAAATATTGTAGGCAAGGATGAGCTAGCTTGATAATGACCAATGCCCAACTACGCCCGTCTGTATAGGGCGTACCACTATTCGCAAATCGGTGGTGAATAGGACAAGTCGAACAAGGCATTGGGAATGTCATCTCATGATACAGATACAGTAAGGCCAAAACTATAGACTAGCCAACAGGGGTTTAGAAGCGAATCAATTAGTCGACCATATACGATGATATGAGGTTGGGATACGACGACTAGCTGGGCACATTTAAAAAGCGTGTGGTATAATAGCTAACATGTAGCACCATGTAAAGAAGTAACGCATGTCTACTAACCCAGAACGATTCCCATTTTGACTATACTGAAACTCATTGAGTATAATTTGCAACAATCAATGGAGGGGCATTCGCCTGTGCCCCTCTTTCTCTGTCCATTCACTTTTTCTCAACTCTTATTCTAAATACCATCAAAGTACTGCATATCTGTACTATGTAGCATATGCCAAGGTGTAATTTTCATATCCCACTGTCAGACATGGTCTTACACATGACTATCTTGGCTTATTCCACTAATCGTATTATATTTTGAGGGCCTTTTGTAATTGTACAAATCTAATATGAAGAGCCAGGTAAGGCATAAAACTAATCTTATATTCTGTTTTGATTATGGTAATTCACCAAAATCTTGCAAATTTCTACACTCGATAGAAGTCAAGACTAATCAAACTTGGGTATGAACTAAGATCTCTTCATGGATATATTTCATCTTCGTTGTGAATAACATAGGACATGTATACATACATATGTATAAGAAAGGAATTAGCTGATATCTAGTATACAACACCAGCATGCATGACGAAAGATTCAGACAGAAGCCCAAGGACGAGTCGAAAAAGGAAATTGTATCCTGGCTCGCCCAGTACCTTATCTACATACTATCAGCTCCCACCCGCTCTATATAATGTGCCAGGCAGTTCCCGGGCAGAGCTTACCGTTTTCGTCTGACAGCAACCATCTTAGGCTCATCAGGCGTCGACTCTCATACCGCTTTCACTCCAAAGCAATACGAGAAATTTAAGTTCGATAGTGTATAGAAATGACATGACTGATCAAGCTTGACCATGGCCGTTTCTTACATACAGAAACGGCCAGAAACTCAGCTTGGAGTAACCGCACGTCGATAGCATATTATAGTTGTTGTTTCTTACATTCAATTTATTCAAGGTGGAAATGGAGCTCTAATAGCTATGTAGCACCTCGGTATTATAAGATACACAGCCCAGAACTACTACCAGTATACAATGAAAGGTGAAGGACAGCCTACTTCTCAATAGTGACAGGCCACTGAGATACAGAACATTTGTTTTGGTTTCGTTATATGCTATTCCTACACATTTCAACTTCTAATCCTTTCTGGGAAAAACCACCTCATCGGGAACCTGTCTCAAAACCTCCAAGCATTTGGTAGCCCCTTGTATTATAAACCCTATCAGAACAATATGGTTACTACTTGGCATATACCTTCTGCAGAGCTTTGTGAGTGGAGAGGCTGCCCAACCCTCAGACACACTACCATAAGCATAGGGTAGACTTCAGTAGTAGTTATCATTAGGAGGGTTACTCTTCTCTCGCCATTAGGCTTATCAACAAAGTTTTTATCCTTCGTAGAGGAATTTACCACCGACTCCTCTTTATTTCTCTCGCTTGAGGGTGCGGCACGGCAAAAGGACAAGGTTGCTCTAGCCTTCGCACTAAGCATAGCACTATTACACTTTGTATTACTGTACTATTTCTCTTCGAGTTTAGCCCCTCCCTAATTAGGCTACAATGATTCAAGCATACCATTTTAGGGTTAACCAAAAGCACCACGGCCGGGGTTAAGGAAATAGAGAAAATTTCGACTAAGTATCTTGAAAAGCGAAATCAAACAAGCCACAAAACATAAAGAAGTTGTCTTCATCCAAAACCAGTATCAGAAAGGTGGAATGTACATATTTACTGTATACATACAGATATGTACATGGCTTGACCTGGAGTAGCTGCTATTAAGAAGGCTTCAAAGAATCGCATATCGCAACTTCGGGCTCTTTGACCTGAAAATACGCCAATATACTTTGACGAATACTGATCTATGGTGTAGTTAGTGACGTTCTAGTGTAGAATATGTGAAATCGGCTATTTTAACAATGCCAGGTTTAATCGTTACGAAGAATTCCGGCAAGATAGACAAAACAAGTTATCATACTTGACGTCATACGCGGCATTTGGAGTATCTTCTTGTAGCAAAACAGTTGCATATTCCCTTTTTTAAAAAGTATAGGGAAACACGTAGATCTATGATAAACTGGTTTGTAAAAGAAACAAATGAAAGAAAACAGACTACAGATCAAGAAACAAAAAACGTCATAGAACCAGCCACTCACAAAGACCACATACATATTAATTGGCAAAATGCATTTTGAGATTATTGCAGCGTGGCAATACAGGCATCTATGACTATATCACTCATTTGAGAGTTAACAATAGGCCATCTACGTGTTAATCAGTAATAATAATTGTTATCCCAACCACCTTGGAATACCGAGAATACCATGTCGTTCTATGCCAATGTCAACATAAAACAACCAACAATTACAAGAGAAAGAAGTGGCAACGAAAGTTAGATATCACAAATTAGCAAAACAAGAGAGACAAAAGGCATGTAGAGCAACTCTGAATCTCGTTAAAAGCTCTATAGAGTTGATGATTGATAGATACATGATACGCTGTTGCGTATAAACCTGCGTATTCTTCTCAACTCTGTCGTATCCTTCTATCACTACTTTACCATGTTTCTCGCTGCTTAGGGCCTATTAGTCGATCATGGCTGGGCAGGTTAGTTAGCTGATATGGCATAGGATTAGCTGAAAGAATGCATAAAGCTAATAGATCAAAAACGAACAGGGTGGAAAAGGAAGATGAGAATACTTATTGTAATGAGGACTAGGCATCATCAACGAAGTTCATGGGAGTAGTGATAATTAGTGAATAGTAATTTATCTGATTGGAACCTGAAATAACGCTGGGTCTTGATTCCTGAAATACCAAAAGCAAAGCACATGGTTGTGCCTTATATCTACAAGTGGATCTGAGCAAGATAGCTCCCCACATACATTAAAAGGAAGATAATGGAGATAAATACTCTGTACTTCTGTAAAGAATAATGATTTAGCTTGTATTATTAAATAAATCGATTGACTATTATACCCGTGAAAGAATAAAACATGGCTATGGCAGATAGTCATAGACTAAGTCAAGATTCACATGAATCCTTAAAATATACTTGAAAGACATGATAGAGAAACTTTTACAAAGACCTATGTCTTTATACAAGGCTATATATCCCTTATTATATATGTATACCATGCTATGATCCCAGATGGAACCAAGTATATGCCCGTAAACCAATATATCTTATGATCACATGCGCATAATGAATGACGCCTTCATATCTGTAGATTGATTTGATCAAGTTATCAAGAAGTATAACAGCTATAAAGCTAGAGTATGTTGTGATAGCAAGGTGACTGATGAATGAGATGTAATCTAATCTGTACATAGAGTATTCTAGTCGAAACTGCTGCTTTCATAGTTTTATAGATAGTCCTAAACGAGTTTAAACAGTAAAAATATACATGAAAAGTGAAAACCTGAGCTTTTCAACTTTATTGGCGTTGTTCTTTTTCTTTCAGTTATACTTGACCTAGATTACACGCATTTGAGACTGATGCTGACTATTACTTACAAATATAAAATAGCAAATAGGCGATGATATTGCTAGTACTTACTAATTGTTTTTTAATGTTGAACAATCATGCATATATCGGCACCAAGTGAAAGTCCCTTGCATATATATAGACCGCCATATGCTGGTTGAAAATCTCATCAATGACGTGGGTATCAAAAGCCAAGCCGCTACTATGATTATATGGGCCTGAAAGACAGTTTCAAGGCTGTAGACGATAAGTCATGTTATAGAAATCTCATTCTTCTATTCTCTTATCTTCTGTACGATCTTGCTATCTGCTCGGAGATACTAAGATGTAATCTCAACTTAGGTTTGTGATAACTGTGGGAAATTGAAGGCTAATAGTTCATAGTGTCTCACTTGTCTAGCCTTAGCTTGCTAACTAGCAATAGAGAACCCGCGAGTAAATTCATTTTGACAGAATGGATCATTGTTCTAATCATATCTATCTATCACCGTAAGAAACTCGCCGATCTCAGTAGATCAAAAACAACAAAACAAAGAAGAAACAAGAATGCTATACGACATAGAGGCTTAGTACAGGAATAAATGTATATCTGTACATCACATAGATAGCAATCAGAACAACAAGACAGCAACTTGACCTCATCAATACAACTCGCTCTAAAATGTGATATACGAGATATGAGACTTGAAAGTGACGGGTAAACATGTATAAAAGTTGAGCCTACATGCCTACATACATACATATATGGATAACATATGTGAACTTGTAGAACCCTCTTGTAAGTGTGTTGACAAACTACCAATGAGAGTATTGACATGCTGTAATAGACTGCCGGGTTTCCCGGAAGCTTATTTCTTTCGTTCGGCTATTCCTTTTTCTTATTTCATCTAGGAGAGGGGTTTATGTTGTTGACTTTTATAACCGAAAATATATAGTAGAAGACGCCAGCTGGAAAAGGCAACTTTTTGTATCAGCACGTCGAGAGTCGCCGTGTACAGAGTTGAAATGAAAATAAAGAAAGGAAGCAGTACAGACAGAGCCGCTCTTTGTATCACATCACATAATTATGCAGAATATATAGAGGAAGTTCTCTAAGCGTGATGACCTGTAAAAAGAAGAAAAAAAGAGCCATATCAAAGCTTCAGTTATCTACATATGTGTATAGCAGATGAGGCCAGAGAAACAGAGCCTTCCCAGGCGCAAGTATTATGACAGGTTCGATGTCGCCTGTAATACTAACGTTACAGCAGGCGCCTTGATGCATTTGTTTGTTGATAATGGCATTTTCCATGGTCTGATTCTCTTCATTCCGCGACTCTTTCCCTCTAGGCAAATAAGGTAATTATAATGAAATGGATGTCAAGTTAGCAGGGCGCCACACGGCCAGCACGAAACTAAGTTTGTGGCTTGTGATGGGCGATCTTTTAGGTTGGGTTATGGGTTTACCTGTTAGCTTAGTTGTATATAATAGAACATTGGCGCTGATAGCCAGTTTCATGGGTTCAGGAGGCATTTCAGGGTTTATGGTCTCCTATTCTCCATGCAAATTCTCAGGATCAAGCGCTATGATTGATGATGGGTCAATTCGCAAAAGGACCATCGCACAGTTGGTATTGGGATATATAAACTCACCGCCAATAGGTAGTTCTGAATATATAGACAATTTTTTGATCTTGTGATTGAAAGTGAGTCTAAGAGTTTCGCAGCCCAAAAATATATGCACTGTGTACTGTAGTGCGTACGAAGTACAGTATTATGGTCCTTCTTTCATATGGCAGCCCAATTCTGGCCACGGCCGTTTAGACCTCTTTTTGCCTTCTTTCCTTTTTTTCTTCTTTTCTTTTTCGATTTCAGCTCTAGATAAACTACACAGACACCATAACCCAAAAGACAGCAGGTGTGGTTAGACTTGATACCATGGAAGTACCGAGACAGTCACAGAGTCGTAGCCGGTTACAGAACATGGTGTTATGCGCCCGTAAGAGTATAAAGAGTATAAATGAGCTTAGTAGCTTTGTATACTGGCCACAATCCACAGTACAATCTAGTTTGGCACCGGGCCTCTCTATGTACAACGTACAACTGAAATCAGTAGCGCGGCTGCGATGCGGGATACCTAACAGGCATAGCAAGGTTTCAATTCATTTTATTTGCCGCCCCATCCAATGCCGTAGCACGTACCATGGGCATATATATAGTATAGCTGATACGATGATATATAGCAGATTTATAGTCGCAGTAGCAAGTTGAATGCAGAAGAAGCGAAATTCAGAGCCTACTGTACATCATGTGTAATAGTCAACGCACGACTGGGAAAGAAATTGCGATGCAAAATACGACGAGAAGAGCAGAATAGGAAAATAATATCAGAGCTCGCTGTTTGGCCAAAATCGTCCGTGTCGGCAATTAAGGTCAGAAGCCGGTGAGCAGAGTCACATACAACTCACATACGGATCTGATACTTGTCGAGATGGTGGCCTCGTTTACGAGGTGCAGTAACGATGATACGGTTGTAAGATGCAAGTGAGATGGTCCGGCCATGGGCCAATGTTGTTTGTTCTACTACTACTGAAACTGTGGCATTATTAGCAATATCTAGCTACTGATACTAAACAACCGGTGTTAACGGGGACTCAGACCTATGTGACATGATAGCTGGAAAACGAATACTTCTATTGATCGTAATATACGGTATCAGAGATAGTGATATATATATATATATATATGTACGTACTGTATACACTGCTCCAGCGTGGTTCTGTTGTGGAATGCTTGTTATTTAACCTATCAGACGTATTTAGTCTTAACAATCAGTGAAGGCACCATATCCAGCCACATACCGCTATACTAAAACGAATGATGACATAATCTACGAAATATAGTGTCTATTATACACGTATAGTTAACTATGCCTTTATATGTATTATCCTGATACATGTACTGACGTTCCCAGAAGTGTGGAAGTATGAATCCAAGCGCCCTAGGGGCCCTGTTGGTGTTCCTCTATACCAGCTGAGAGAGTAGTGACGTCGATCTTTTATTCTAAAAAAAGACTCACATACGATACAAGTACTGCTAGATGTGATTCCAGTAGACTCACAACCCTCCCTTCTAGCCCTAGAGGCGTCCAGGTAATTGCCCCTCTAGACGACGTCTCTTGCCAGACACAACCATTCAACCTATGCTAGGAAATGACAGACTCACCACTAAATCTAACGCAAGGGGCCTGCAAATATCTCTACTTCAGGCGCCAATGTAGCCCTGAATATCAAATATGAGCCATAATCATGAACTAAAGGAGGTATTTAAAAAAAAAAAATTCAAAGAGTAGAACTTATTCAAGAACAAGAGTAATTATAAAGAATATCGACAAAAACCGTTGCTTCACTGTTGCTAGCTCGTTTCACAAAACACAATTAGAAACATGGGGATGGGACAGTTTGTCGCTACTTGGGCTGTCATTCCTATCAAGCGTCTACTTATGTAGATAGTGTAGAAACTCGATGCCCTTAACAGTTCATGACGATTATCTCGTAGGTATCCATTGGTACAAATACATTTTAGGATGAGCCAAATAAGCCTACAAAATATAGCCCCTGCGGTTCTTGTGTATCCAACCTAGAGCTTAGATTGAGTGGGTGCCACACAAATAACGAGGCTATCTTGGACTTATCCTTGAGATATTAGTCATATACATATGGTCAGTCGCATATCATTGGTGGTAGGCCATTGCTGTATCCGTCCACCCACCTTACTTACTTTTCTACTACGTCAAGATACCGCGGCCAATGGAAAAGAAAGAAATCACTTATATAAGATAAGTGGCTGCATGTATAAATATGCTGGTCAGATCGGCTAATAGTCCTGACAGAGCCTACAAGATAACGAAATATCACGCTCAATGCTACTTTTCTTTACCTAATCAACATGAAATTATAACAGAGACGATCCTCTCTACTTTGTAGGCCCAAGGAATAGTCTATGGTCTGTTTGCTTGAGCAGACGAAACGAACCACTGTAACCCCCCCCCCACATCTTCATAGCTCTATAGCTCCATAAGATNNCCTCCCCTTTCAAACATAATCATATGACTTGATCCGGTAGAACATATGTTAGAATCGTTAAGTAGAAAGATATGGCTATAGAGAATTAGAGGCAGCTGAAGATGCCGTGCAAGATGGTATTAATAGAATAGCAGCGGCTGTGTGAACACCAGTTAACCAGCACTGGCACAAATAAGTCAGAGGGAAACATACAGACAATAAGTTCATTTGTCATAATAATACTAGGATAGTCAGTAATATGTAAAGTGCATGTACAATACATGCTGTGGTTTTCATGTCAGCGTGCGTTCCTCGCTACCATATAATGTGATCCTTTTGTCCCTACGGCAAACAGAGCAGGACGTGGAGATCACAACAGAGGGGCCAAGGTAGAATTGCTTGACAACAAAGTTTTGAAAAGATGTACAGCCTAATGCATTTAGTGTTGCCAAGAGAGTCCTATATAGACATGGCGGTTATTATGTGATATGGTTCCGATTATCCCAGCATGTATCACACAGAGAAGACATTACCTCTAAGCTGTATACACTGATGTACGTCTTATACACTGTTTCACATTTGGACTACTCTCTTTTTTGGTCATGGTTCGGTATTGATGATATTTTTTTTTTTTACTTTTCGTTTTGTTCCCGGGAGATGGACCGCTGAGGAATGCTAAGATATCCCTTTCATTTATCATTTTTTTGGCATATACATATATACCACAGGGTAGCAAAAGAGAAAGAGGTGGAAAGAAAACAAATGCAGAAGCAGTGCTACCGTTGCGCCCAGAAACTGCAATGCAGATCACACTAACTACATATATGATGGGCAGACAGATGGCTTATATATGAGCCTAACTTTCTACGTCGTCTAGACGGCGACTGACGGCGACTTTATTGAGTGAGAACCTGCACGATGTAAGAATTCCTTCAGTATAATGGATAGGTCAAACCGATGTAAACGATATCACAGCTAGGATGCGACCACCGTGTATTTGAAAATATGAGCAGAAGCCTGGTAGGCATGAAATCTTTAGGAGGCTCTCCGCGATGGGCTAAAGATAAATGTAGCTTGGCAAATACTAGTACTATAGAAACATAACTACTCGAATTCATATACATGCACATGTCGAATTTCTTGTGTACTCTTGATCAAAAGTGATATCATATCAAGGCTACGTCGTTAGCGCTTGGGTCGGTCTATCATGATAGCTAGACTCGGTAATCCCAGCAGAGCCATGATAAACGATTCTTTCTTTTCGTGGGACTCGTCCTACTAGCGAGCCAGGCTTTGCTTCTCAAGAGTGCTTTAGACCCGATTCTGGACTCTTCGTTGCCATGCGATAGATGAATGTACGTATCTAAGTTACATATTAGAAGCAGGGCAATATTGCGGTTGGTCAAGGCTATGGGAGCAACTATTTCACTGTTTCTGCGGTCACAATGGGTCATTCTGATATTTTCTTTTTCCTTATTTCTTCCTTTGCAAGGGCAACGGTTGGCAATAGAAGAGTGGCTAGGCATCCTGATAAATGCGTTCTTTTCATCGTGTATAAACAATCACAAGCCAAAATATGTCACTTAAGTACGAACTAATATAGTCTGTCAGTATTTAGCGCACTCACACATCAGAGTTATATTACTCTGTATATCAACTTCGTATAAGAAGCAAGGAAAACAAACAGAGAGGCTGATGAATCAAAAACGAAAGAACCGGTAAAGTTAATTCAACAAAAAGAACGCAAAGAATGATTGATCACAGTCACATTATATGCAAGCCACACAATGACCTGGCAGTACTAGCTTATGAGATCGACCGACGAAATTTCTGCTTCTAGTAGCTCAGCGAATGATGCCCAGCTGATCAAGTATCTCTATGATATTTCAATACTATCTAGGAGCCTAAAATGAAATGATGATTTCTTCAGATACAAGGCTGCCATTGCCAATAAAAGAGCCTCATGGCTACGCCCTTGACGCCAGATTTGCTTCACTTGTGGTGGTATATATCCTGTATTGTGATACAAGTGCATAGTTTTATGTTGCTAAAATGAACACCATTAATATAAGCACCGATTCAGATAGGAGGTTTCTGGCTTCGCATACTTTGTCTACGTACTATGGTTTGTCGTTTTCTCTACTTTGCACCAATATCCATCATAGGCACTTTTGCCTATCTCGTATTGTCAGAGTCTCGTAAGAGAGTGTAAGTTCATATTCTCCAACCAGAGAATGAATCAACGCTATGTATAATCATGGGCATTAGTCTCTTTTTCTTCTGGTATAATAGCACTGTCTAATGGTTACTGTCAGTTATTTACGGATGATATTTCGCCTGTTCCTTCCCGTATAATTCACGGTAGCAGCCGTAAGACTAGGCTTGTATATCCATATCCATTCCATTCAGAAGTTCACATGTTGGTATGCAGAAACTTCCATCTTATAATAGCCTTAGTTCCATGAATACTCAAGGTATGGAAGGCACATTCTGTACTCGGCATAAGCTACATGGGAAAGCTGAGAATCTGGCAGCTAAGGCACATGATGCTGCTCCATGACATTATTGCCAAAATACGCCAAACTTATATCCTATTTGGTGTCATGTATGCTTCTTAGTTCTAGATTTGCATACTGTAAGTGCCGGAGAAAGCCGCCGTAGTCATCGCATCATGTGGTGTATGGCAATGCTGACCCAAATGAAGCTCAAATTTGCAACCAGCAAGAAGTCGTTCAGGTTAGCAAGCAATAGAATCCCGAAAAAGAAAAAAAAGAATCCCGTTGCAACCGAACATTTCATTATGAACAGCAAACCTCTAGAAAGTCATGCCGCGTCAAGAAAGCAAGGATTTTCTCTCCCGACCTTCGGAAAGTTTATTGCAAGGCTCGGCTTTTCTCTACATCGTTATGGAGCGGAAACATATTTCATACCTCAGAAAACTATAGAAAAGAGTAAGCAAGCTTATCCTCGCTTAGATACCTGATTTGATCGATTACTAAAAGCCCTTGCAATGTTACTATGTAGTGCTCAAAGGGAATGACAAAAATAGGGTTAGTAACCCCAGGAGCAAAGTTATTAGGATAGAACTAAATATACGATGCACCTGAAAAGCCTTCGTTGCCGAACTACAAGCTTCTCAATAGCAGTATGAATGGATCTTCGATCGTTTTTGATATGCCTATAACTAACACTATCTGACTCAAGGGAGAGACTAATTGGTCTGACTTTCTGAGATGCCTTGCCCTGCCTCGTTCTGTAACCAGTAACAAGACCTAACAATGTAGAGCGTCAGCTTGCAATGTGAGTTGGATATGCTGGAAATAGGAACAGGGAGAATATCAGCGGCACGTTCTTACCAGATTACATATAGTTGTCTGACTTTTGGGCATGATGAAGAAGTAACAAGTGAAAGCAAAAAAGAGCCGAGAAGTCTATCCTTGTGCCTGGATGTTGGGTGGTAGAGAGACCTATTGAGTATAGCACTTATCAGGATGGAATATACATCATCTGCACATACATGCATAGAACATATTTATAGATACACGGCACACGATTATGAGGCAGATTTTGATTGAGAAGATCAGCATGCGGCCAGTAAGTTCTGTTCTGGTAAGCAACTAGAAAAGTATCTATGCATGTCTTTGCTGGCAACTTTGAGAACTCTCCTTTTCCCGGAATATTCTCTAGTATATATCTTCTTCTCAGTGAGTTAAGAGATATTTATTATATACAGCAATCAATACGAGTATTGAAAAGATATTCATGATATATATATCATGATTGTACTAGTTTTCAAGCGGATATGTGATGTGCTGTAGATATATGATATACCATAGCACATACGTTAGATCATACAGTATTTATACACAGTAAGACTTTGTATCACTGCTGACTAACATAATATAGTGTGGTTGGTTGATTGGTCTCTCTGACTTCAAATGGATTTGATGAAAGTATAATGACTGGCTGTGGCTAGACATATGGTGTTCCCTTGATGACTTCTATCTAAGTTTCTTAGAATTCTATAGTCTTGCTTTGAAGTAGATTACCAAGCCATTCGTAACACTTAATTATTGAGACTTAATAATTGTATGGTGCTTCTTCATTTTCTATTGTTTGTTTCTAAGTTGAGATACGGTGAACCGGATAAGTCAAATAGAGAACTGGGAACACTTCAAGACAACAAACAAAACACAAGAAAAAGGGAACCTAGAGTCAATCAGAGTTGAGATAGCAAGGCGAGATATGGAAGACTCGTACAAGATCTAGGCCTTGGAACAATGTACCCAATGAAACTTACCGAATCATCCGAAAAAAAAAGACAAGTAAATCAGCAGGTAGCCAGAAGAGGTCGAGATCTAAATGTGAATGCAGCACCCTAACCCTATGGTTATGATGGTTATGTGACATACATTACCTGTTTGGGTTTTTGTATCCAGACAAGGTGTGTAGTACTTCAACCGCTATTCTGGCTCTACCTGTTTTTCTGTATCAAAGTTGCATTTAGGAGAGTCAAAGAAGGCTGGGATTTCTGTTAGGGTAACGGAAACCGTAGTAAAAAAACCCGATAGAAAGGGTACAACTGCTTCTTAGTGTTCAGAACCAAGAGGCGTTGTCTTAATAGCCTCGTCGAATCAGCTTTATGAGCTGAGCCAAGAAAATAGCTGGTTTGGCTATTGTTTTTCGGTTGTCTTTCAGCATACTGCAGGTCAGAGTATAGAAATTATACTTTTTGGGTTACTGTGCTCTACACTTAATGTGTGACATCATGCTTGGTGCTTGAATGAGTTGAATGGGATTCTAGATTAAAGAAGCTTAAGGTGATCTAGAAAGCAGCACAAGACGGCTAGACAAGTTATATGTTACAAGTTATAGCTGAATGGATTTGAGAAAAGAGCTGGTGATAAACAAAATGCTAGTTATCGTAACATGAAATCTGTGTTTGAGTCGGGCTGTTTTTGCTCATTTAGATTTCCTGTGATATATTGGCGCCTCATCGTTGTAACTATTGTGATATCTATTGATCTATTAATGTATATCAGTCTTGAAAAGGGCGGGTGTGCTTTGACATCAAAAAATGGAATATATGTGTTGCTGATGATTCTATAGCTCTGGGCCACGGAAACGGTCTTTGACTTATTTCGCTAGCACTACATCATTGTAATGGGAGGCGTTGTGGTATAGTTGCCATATTGTACTCAAACGATCTGCAGTGGATCACTTTATGAGGACAATAGCACCTCTGCTGGAATCAAAAGAACGATAAGGGCTGCATACTATATTTCTCTCATACAATGGTGTATATTGACCAGAAACCCATATAACCAAGTATACATATGTATATGCAGAAGAAGTGATATTGAAAAGATCTTTACGCCTCGTTTCACACACCGTTCGGCTTTTGAAAAGAAGTCTGTGTGCCAACCCATAGGTTCATGCTCTTCCCTTTCCCAAAAGGGGACGCAAGGGTAGTAAAAGGAGGGTGATTGTCGATCATAAGCCTCCAGAATTGTGCTGATAGTAGCACTAAACAACAAACAGAAAAGCGGTGTTTCTGTAGCGTAGTGATAATTGATGTGAAAAGAGTGTCTTGAACGCTGAGCCTAGGTGGTTTTGTTCACCCACACATGTTCTTTTTTCGGTTATGTATTTTGGGAGTTACCCAACGATAATATTTCACTCTTAGCCGCCTGGTTTGATGTGTATGGCACACAAATGTGAATTCATAATTGAGCACAGCACGGGGCAGCCCACTTCTTGCTAATTTGTGTCTTTGTGGCCTATATTGACCCACTGGCTTTGTGCAAGGGCTTGTCCTTTGTTTCCTCATATTTACGGGGAACGAACTGGAATTGTTCTAGTTCTGAGGCAATAGCACTTAAGCATCACGATAAGGCTAACAGGAACGAGGGAAGAATAAAAGAAAGAACGGAAGACTAAAAAAACAATAAGACTAACTACTCACACTAATACCGACGGCCGTCCGCTTACTGCGTTCTAGTACTAAGATATCAAGGAGCATCCCCGCTGGTTCACGGGTCCCGGGGCTGGGCCGAGAAAATAGGAAGAAAAGACTTCTTGACTAGTAGCTCGCACCAAGAATTCCTTCACTAATGAGCTATGGGACACGGGCACGGAGGGGGGGCTTCTGGTGAAGTTCACATTAAGTCGTCAGTAGTAGTAGTAGTACTACTACTACTACTACTACTACTTTGAACGAAAAGGTAGCAAATTCGATAGGACAATATAAGACCTAAAAAGAATAAAATATAGATTATTAGGCATGGGGGTGCATAACTAGATAGGCACGGCCAGGGGAGGGGGCGTGCAGAAGTGTTATAGCGATTCCGTGGGTTTCTCAGTGGTGCTCTCATTATGATTATAGCAGGTTATAGGGTCTGATAGTGTTTTCTGGCACTGACAGCAGGAGCTTGATGCCTGCACGTTTTGAGCAGCATCGTAGGTGCTTTTCCCAATCTTGTCACAGTTCCCAAGGAGACAAGAGTCGTCTAGAAGCATGGACATATGAATGCAAATGTATGTATGTATTTACATAGTTATATATGTTAAAGATGTCAACATGACGGCCACGGTAGTAACCAGTAGATGCAGCAGCGCACGAACTTAAGATCTAGACAAGTGAGTTGATGTTGAGGCTGTCTAGGAATATCTAGTAGATACTACTCATGCGTCCTTTTGTTCCTACGTACTTGACTCGAAGTCTATACTACAGCAATGTTATATTCTGTATATTCTATGTGAGAATAAACACATGAAAAATGGATGAGGGCGTGTATGTAATGCATCATGGAAGAAGAAAAGTGGAAAGTGGGATATAGTGTTCAAGCACCACCGCCTATTTCTAGGGACCGACCCAAAAGAGAAGAGGTTGAACAAGAATTGGACACCAGCATCAAAACAAAAGGCAAGGGCTGAAATCAAGTAGATACGATCTCGACCTGAATCGAGCCAGAAGAGGATTTCGAGGGCAGAAGTTACAAGAGAAACTATAGGCTAGGCGGGAGTCAAATTTTAACGGCTCCTGGATTTGGCCTGAGCATCAAGGAGAAAGACTCTTGGTATCAACAGTGCCAGCTATGGCGCTGTAAGTTTAGAAACATAATTCTGACTTTTGTCCTGATAAGCTAGACATCAGGGAGATAATACAAAGGAAAGAAACAAAAGACCTACTTCTGTTCGAACAAACGTTTGATAATCGCCCGGTAAAGTAAAGAAAAACAGGAAGAAAGAAAGACAAAAATAAGCTGAACAAGGAAAAATAGATATATCCCTGGTGCTAGAGCGGAGTTAAGTAATTTTAGTATTCTGATTTGAAAGGATTATAGTATGTTGTTAGGTGTTGAACGGCAAACTGCTGGAATCAGGAACAGAGATCAAGTCTCGTAAAAGCTAATCATAACGTGCTGTGAAATTTTTTATTATCATCATCATTTCTACCATATTGTATTAGGCCTATTAAGAACAGAGTAACCTACTATAATTCCCCCTTACCGTCTTTCTCTCAGTGGGCCGAAATTAGTTGCTAACTGGCCCTATAGACGCTACTATAAGTGATACTTAAAGAAGATCTGAAGTGTAACTAACCTCTTCCTCTTTCTGTGTCTCTGACCCTTTTCCCTCATTATTCCTCGTTCTGAATGCCCTTGCGCCGGCACAGCACAGTTCAGCACGATTAGAAGACCAGAAGGGGAAATCATGACTTGCTCGGCTTGAATGAATCCCGAGTAGTTTTCCTATAGCCGCACATGCCTCTAATCATGAGTTAGTTGTATAGAGACTTCAAATGGAAGATATTGCCTCTAACTAAGCGTAGAGCACAAGTATTGATATTATCCATTTAGTTATACTTTCCGTAAATTTTAGAGAGTCTAAAGAATCGGTTGAGTCTTGAAATCTCTAATTGGTAAGCCATCCGGTCACTGATATACATGTATGTGTACTTGTTAACTACTTGATTTTATTGATAAGTTTATTCCTATAAGTTATTCCTGTTTCAATTTCTTAATACATGCTATTTTTAAAAAAATTATACCGGTCTTATTTATCTTCTGGGTTTGGTTCTCTCATTTGGGCTGTGATAATCCTTTATTGAATTAATTGAATTAATCTTCATACATCTTGATGCAGACGAAACTAGTTCTGTTCTTGTTGGTATGAGTATGATGTTGACAGAAGATTCACATCTTGATTTACGGTTCAGTAGAGCTTTTGCATATTCTCCAGCTTGTTGTCATAGACTCTTTTCCTACCGATTAGCTGGCTATTTAGTACTTGATATCTTCCTTCCCAATATCTATATAATTCTCGTAAATCTATCTTTTGCTTCTGGATCTTTGCCTCTTGTTTTGGCTTAGTTTCTAACGTTGTCAGTCAAGATGCTAATACGTCTTTTCTTCTGCCAGCACTAGTTTATTATTGTACACAAATTTTTTTTTTTGCTATTGCATATTCACTGCTTGATCAAATATTATTATTATATTTATTACTGTGCGTCTCATACATATACACCTGCTTCCTCTGGGAATTACATGATTATCTTGGCCTTTTCTACATAATATAACCATCTCGCCCATTTGAGTTGTAGAACAAATATCGACCAGCCCAGCTTTCTCTCTGACTTTTTTCAACCGACAACAAGTGTTACCATAGCTTCATTTCCAGCTGTAGTCAGTTCTAGCTTAGGCCTCTCTTAATACTCTGAGCTTTGCTAGTTCTTCTAGCTCTTTTAGCTCTTCTAGTCGTTAATTTTCCGCCCCTCGTCTTCATCGCCTGGCTGCCGCCGTCTTATATTACCTCGAGGGTCCCCGTATTCGACCCAGCCCTTTCGTTGCCTTGTCTACTGCCGCCGACACATCTTCTATCTTTTTTTTATTTATCTCTTTCACTGCCTCTTTCCACTTTATGATCTATGTAAGAAGCTTGCTTTCCCTCTTTCATCTATCATCCTCTCTATCGCATACTTCTCCGGATACTTTTCATTATATACTGCCAGTCATCCATCCACTTATAACCAATGCTACCGCCTATCTGAACCCACTTCATTCTACAACGTCCGTGCCTTAGTTATCCATGTGTATATATTTATATATATACGTCTATCAGTGATACTTGTAGTGCACTCATAACATCCATCTGCCCTTCACTTTCACGATACAACACCCCACGAACCATCGTCGAGTATCTACCTGCTAATACTCAAATCCATACATAGTATTGTCTTCGTTACTCTGTTAGCTGTTTTCGTCGTTTATAGAGCTTTCTCTTCATTGGGTGTAGCTTCGTTTCTGCTCCTTTACTTTCGCTATCTTTGTGCCTACTTGTTTCTCTTGCCTTCTCTCTTTATCTAGTCATAATTTCTAGTATCTCGTCTCTGGAAAGGGAAAAATCGTCTTCTGCCATAATGCCTGTCTATTGTGCCTATTGTGGTAAGGAATTCACACGCAAAGAACATCTCGAGAGGCACATTCCCACCCGTAAGTTTACCCTAACCTACTAGCCTAGCATGTTGATATGTTCCTTTGGTCTATTGAAGTCTAGCCTGTATCGTGAACTGACCTAAGATTGATCATAATAGATACCAATGTCAAGCCCCATCGCTGCACTGGATGCCACCTATCTTTCACTCGCCGGTGAGTTTCCCTTCTCTTCTGTTTTCTGTCACGCTTTGAGCTTTGATGCGCCAGCTGCTAGCATATACGCTAGCTATATGCTATTCCAATATTCCTCATGTCATTATCTTCTGCCCCAGGAGACAGGGTCGATCATTGTTGCCTTGTAAATCTACTGCCATATGTAGAATCACTACCCGGCATATCTTCAGCTGAGGCTGATATTTGCTGGCAACACTGGAATCCCATCTTCGTACTTGATATTGGCTCGATATTTCAACCCTTTTCGTCATCACATTGTCCCTTCTTTATACCCGTCATGAGATGATATCGTGAACATCAAGACCTTCCTCTATCCTGTAGTGTCTTCGAAAGAGTGCCGATCCGCTGATACGTTATATTTGTATGTGCTCCTTAGTGATCTTCTGCAACGGCACCATTCTACATACCATGAGGCACAAGATCCTCTCAGTTCCACGCCCAATGGTATTCCTAGTGTGACCGGCCGTACGCCTATTGCTTGCCAGAACTGCGCCAATGCCAAAACGGGCTGCGACAAGCGTGTGCCTTGTTCGCGTTGCGCCGACAAAAACCTGCCGTGCGCGGCGCGCTTTGCTCGTCGCTCATCCAAAGCCGCCATGCGAGCTGCTCAAGCTTCTAGTAATGTTGTGGCCAATGCCTTGATAGCACAAGCTGCCCAGCAACAGCAGCAGCAGCAGCAACAACAACAACAACAACAACAACAGATACAAGCGCCCCAGATGCCCTTTTTGAACGTTGAGGGCTTGAAGGTGGCTGAACAGCAACAGCAACAGCAACTTGTACAGACAGCAACAAATGCTAATGCAGTCTCGGCGTCACAGTCCAATGGCTCGCCAGTGAACATACTACCAGAGCATGCATCGCCAACATCAAGAAAGCAACATAGCCCAAAGCTGCCGTCTTCGGGTAGCATAGACGAGTTTATACAGATAGGTGCTGGGCCCTTTGTCTCGCCGGACACATCGTACGGCGATCTCATGTGGACTAGCGCAGATTACACTCTCGATAGCTTGGCTATGTATTCGCACGGTTTGCCATCACTTCCGCACAATGATATCCCCATGCCATGCTTTCCAGTCATGGATGACTTGTCGCCAGGAAGTGAGATACTAGCTGGGAGTAGCACGTCCTCTCGGGGCTCCATTCATACACGGGGCACTAGCATCATGTCAACAAACGAGTTCGATAACCATTATAAAGCCATTGATGCCTCTACCGTAAATCCTGGTATGGGCGAGACCATTGAGGAGTTTGAGGTTGTCATTCATGCTGAGAGTGCCTGGCCATTGGCACGGTGTACTGCACCAACATACTCTGGAAACTGCCCACGCACCGCCATCATGCATCTAGAATGCCTCGAACAAAAGTCCAAGCTAGAAGGCCACTGGACTGCTCTTGAAAAAAGCCTAGAGACAGGATATCAGCAATGGAGCATGGCCGACCAGACGACTGTCAAGCCTCTGACACAGGCCACAAGAGATCGTATGCTAGCCATCACCCAGTCATATCTGCACAAAGCACTTGACATCCACCGTGGAAGCTTAGCAGGTGCTACAAAGACGGGTATCAGCAACTCGTCAGACTTCAACTTCATTGTCCTACCACCAAACAACATACTCGAGTATTTCCTCAAGAGCTACGTGCGCAGTTTATCAGCATACTTCCCATTGTCAGCTGCCGGCCTCATCGATGTTAATGAAATGCTTATGAGCAACCAGACATCAACGCTTCTAGTGCTTCTTATGATTGCACAGGGTGCTTCGAGTGTTCCCATGACGCAGGCACGCTACCTAGCAGCTGGCCTGACGGAGACCTGCCGCATCTCGCTCTTCGATACCATCGAGAAGAATATCGAGTTCTCTGCAGATCCTATTGCGCTGCGTTCAGCGCTTCTCTTCACCATCCTGGGTGCTTGGAGCGGCGACAAGTGGTTGATGGACATTGCCATGGGCCAGCGTGGTATGTACTTGTCTATGCTGCGTCACGCCGGTATGCTGGAGGCTCAACAGCCGCGCTTCACGCAAATGGATGCTTCAACTAGCATTGATCTACAATGGCACGAGTGGATGCAGATTGAGATGAAGAATCGTCTCGTCTACAATTGGGTCATGGTAGATCAAGAGCTAGCCTTGTTCCATGACACGAACCCTATGCTCTCAGTGACTGATCTGCATCGCCATATGCCTAGTCCTGAGCTTCTCTGGAGCGCAACTACCACCATCAACTGGGCGGCTGGTGTCGAGAGCATCTATGGCTGCTCGTCGTCGGCTAATGGCCAGAGATTGCTGCTACAAGATAGTTCTATGTCGGTCTCGTTGTATGACTTATTCCAGGACTTCCTGCATGACAACATCTCATCACACCAGTTGACGCTCACGCCGATTCACATGCGTCTGCTATTACATCCAATCCAGGCTACTCTAGGTCATGTCCGCCAGTTATTGGCCTGCTTTTCAGAGACTATGATGTCACCAGCCTGGCCGTCTAACTCTATAACAAGAGACAGCACAATGGCACGTCTCGAGGAAACACAAGGTCTTCTGCGCAAATGGTACGATCTTGCCATGCCGGTGTTCAAAGCTAATCCTCTGGACCACTCGTGCAAGACTAGCCTGGTGATCTATCACCTGCTGTGCCTTAACTCTGTGACAGACTTCCTGGAGATCGAGAAACTGGCGCGCAAGGAAAGTCTGGACGCTTATTGGAGCGTAGGTCAGAAACAGAAGAAGTGCATCACCGACAAAACGGAAGCCATTTTCCACTGTGGGCAAGTCTTCCGCCTAGTACGCTCTATGGCGGTCGATAGACGGCCGGCATGGTGGTCTACCGCCTTGTATCGTGCCACACTAATTCTATGGGCTAGTGCTGTCATTTCTAAGTACGATACCGGCATCTTTGGTCACCGCCGTAGTAGTTCCTCGCCTGTCAAGGCCAGTGCTGGACCTGGTGGTGCCGGTTCGGCACATGCCTCTCCAAATTCACAGCCCTCGCCGCCTATCAAGATGCCGCCATGCTCATCTCCAGAGTCGATGGCCTCAGCGATGGCGTCTTCGCCAAGCAGCACTGTCGTTTTTATTGATCAAGTGCTTCCTGAAGACACAATGGCGTCGTATCTACGGTCCGGTGCTGGTAGCACGCCGATGTTGAGTATTGGCAACGGAGCAAATCACGTACGGCTCGACCAGGCTTTAGAAATCTTGCAGTATGGTAGTATGATGATTGGCGAAGGCCTAAGTACAAGAATGGGCGATGGGCTGAAAAGAAAGCTTAGAACATTGAACAATGAATGGGCGTTTGTCAAATAGGACGACAGCTGATAAATTGTCACGGGGAACATGGTTAACGGTATATCTGGGGCACTAGGGTTTGCGGATTTTGGGTCAGACAACAAGTAATGTTTGCCTGGGTTTATTATTTTTGTTATTTTCACAAGGCAAGAACAGGTTGTTCTTTCTTTGCACGTCCTGACGATACTGTTTCTTTTTGGATATCTCTAGAAACTAATTGCTATCTTTTGGTAGCCGCTGGGATTTGGCGTTTCTTTTGGGGTATTTCCTTGCTTGGTCGTCTCGCTTTTTGTGTTTCCTATAGCGGCCGTTTTCTGTTTTGAACTTGCCAGTCTTGAGTTGTCGATTTGCTATGAATAAAATCTACCGTATGCAGTTATTACTGCATTGAATGAACGAAAAATGTATTTTCTTTCCCACTTTCCCAAGACACTGTTTACTTTTACTGCTCAGGTTCCTGCCATTTAATAATATAAAATATATAGTCTATCATGTTAACATCCTTCGATAACTTTGAACCTGATATAATACACACCTCTCATACAATATACTAAACATCATTTTTATAATCTTTCAAACCGGTGACCAGCATTAAATCTTGACATCATCTATCATTTTAGTTTCACCAGTGCTTGACCATGGAACGCACTTCAAAGTTACAAAACTATTCACAGGCTTGGTCCGAGTTGATGGCACTTGCATTTGTCGACATCGTTCCCAGTGATTCAGAGAGAATGAAGCGCATGGCTGAATTCAGCGTTAAGTTTCTTGCCGTAGAGTCCATAGAGGATTACATCAACGAGTCTGCTTATCTTTACTACATATGCATGCATCGTAAACTCTGGTTAACATTCCCGTTTTACCGCCCTCTTCTTCTCCCAAACAGCTCACCGAAAGAATTCGCCATGTTTGCTGATCGTTGGCATAATATCATCCACTGTGCCGAGAACATACTACATGGAAAGCTCAGGTTCATTTCCAATCTCCTTACGCAGAAAAACGCATTCGCTCTGAAACGGCTCAGCAAACAGTATCCCGAAGGCGTGAACCATCCAGCCATCTCTCGAGTGCCAATTTTGATTGTTATGGAGCTCGCCAAATTTCAAGACAAGGGCAGTGCATTTATACTACTACATCAACTCATGAGCCTCACTGAGCTACGTAGAGCCGCAATTAAGGACAATCGAGTTGTTCTGGACAAGGCTAAGCCCTGGAATAGGAAAAATCTGTACCGACTAATGGATTTCCCTTTCATCGATCAAAAGATATTCGATTCGTCGGATATCAAGAGCAACTCATTGGAGTCCCCGACAAACACTTCCGAACTCAATAGTTTCAAGTGGCCGGCATTGCCTAAGATGTCGAGTGACGAGAAAAAGGAATATAGTGAAAACTCGGACGTTTGGACTCGGAATCCTGCTATCATGACCATGATCGCCCACAACCACAAGCTACTTGAAGATCTCCTTCGCCAATATGGTCCTGCTGCGTCTGAATTTGAGTGGCGTCACTCTAACATTGTTAAAGATACCTCGTTGACATGGGGTGATGTCACGAGATTCCACTTTGTTGATCTTCTTGATCGTATACCTGCGATATTGGCACATCGGATTCCCGACATTGATAAAGTACCTCCCGCTGGTGAGCCACACCCTATAGAGTCCGTAATGAACGACATTGCTCGTTTCAACATCAAGGGAAAGAAACTGGTTAGCAGTGGTGGTGAACTGGATAAATGTAGAGGTTATAGTTACGATTAGTATATTATACTTGAATATTCCCAGTCAATCCTATAGTAATGATCTGTTGATAAGAAAGTGTAACATGCTTCAGAGGTTGACCGAGACTTCCATAATGGTCATTGGACTATATTCAATGAAAGACCAACTGGAAATCTACTCTCAAGATAGCCCTAAATTGAATTGACATGTTATATGTTCTACCTTATCAAACACACCACATCGCCCCCCCTTTGCTTTGAGGCTAACCAAATGGCCTCCATTTCTATGACTTTCTTCTTCTAACTGCACATTTGGAGCGTTCTGATATTCCAAACGCGGCTCCCTTGATATAGTGAGATGTCCTTTGTTTTTATGTGTTTCTTCTGGGTCGTTCGGTTCAAACTCAGTATGTCATTCTCCTACCTAAGATGTGTTAAGAGCTTCAAGACATTCGAAGTCGTATCTGACCATAAGAAGCTCGACGTATCCAGGAGATAAAACCATCTTGAGCGAGCACCAACGACAGTGGCACAAGGAACTAGCAGACTATGACTTTCAGATTGTGAACCGGGAAGGAAAGAAGACTGTACTACTCGATCCCCCCCCCCCCCTTNNCCCCCCCCTTAACGCATTGTCAAGAATCACACTATCGACTGGAGACAATAACCAGTCAGCGAATATCTCTTGCGAGCTACTTCCGGCGAATCGATAGACGACAAAACCCTCAATCTGCTTACCTCTCAGATTGGCATGGGCAGCAGACGAAACGACAGCACTAACCCAGATAAATACGGAGAGGTCGCCAGCTTTCAGCATGATCAAAAGAGCAATATACGCAAAACTCAACAAGTAGCCAGGCAATCTGAAAGGACAGCTTCGAATACATATATGTTCACTGCGACCTGATGAACGAGATCCATCGCGATAAAGGGAGGCCGCATCATTTTACCTGCGGGCACGAGTGAAGCAACGAGTAAAGAACTGGCTGCCCGCTATCACGAGACAACGTCTACTAGCCATCCCAGATTCGTTCGAAAATTGGGCAATCTGAAAAATAATCTAAGATGACGATTGATGGACAAGGACGTCAAGCATTATGTGACCCAATGCCCTGAATGCTCACAGCTTAAGCGGGACAATTCAAATGCTCCAGACCTCCTCAAGACTTGAGTTCACCACTCCAACCATGGGCTTCAATCGGAATGAACTTCATGGGTGCATTTCCTCCGTCAAAGGAAGAATCCAGCATCAAGGAAATCCACTACATACTGGTCGTGGTGGATAGGTTCACGAAGCTAGTACGGGTCATACCAACAGTGGAAGTGACGACAAAAGAAGTTTTTAAAGGACTTCCATCCCGAATCTATTACTTGTTTGGGCTCCCAGTCGAGATTCATATTGGCCGCGGCGCCGCACTTAGATATACGTGCTTCGCCGACTTTTGAGAAGAAGCATGATGTGAAAGTGATAGAGTCTGGTTCAGACCGTAGTCGGATGACAGGCTAGACGAAGAAAGCGAGCAAGCGTCTGGAAAGTCATTCGAGGGGTCTCGTCAACCGGTACAAGCAATAATGGGTGGAGATGCTGTCTTATGCCAAACTCAATATCGATAGCTACCGGGAACGCGCAGATGGGATATCGCCTTTCGAAACGATGTACAGATACGCGCCCAATACTGGTATAGGTACCATCCGTCGAGGTTTCATAGTCCCGGCCAACAGACAAAGCACCCTATACATCTAGGTCGTCTCTCGACAAGCCAAACTGACTTCGCTACGGGATTGGGCAACCAATTACTTATAAAAAGCCGATGCCATCATGGACCGACAATCCGAAGCCGAGATTAAGAGCCGACATAAGAGATAGTCAGTCCGTATGGCTCGGTTGAAGAAACTCTTGAGAGCAAGAAAAATATAATAAGGATAGATAGGGTTCATGGGAAGGAGGAGACTGGTAGTGATCATACAGGGTCTGGTAAGGCTTACGGGTAGTCTGGGATTCAGAACAGTATAGCATAACTTAAGACTCTTCACACTACTTCTTTGCCTCCTACCCCTGATGGGTGACCTTGATAGGCCTATGGTACCTAATTTGGGTCGACACACAATAAGGCAAGTTCTTGCAGTTACTATAAATTCATATCACAATTCTTGATGTCGCGATGCCACGAGATCAGCATAGTATAGCGGCTATAACTGCTTTACAATGGCATGAGATGCAGATACCACCGTGCACAACTAGCTGATGTCCTAAGAACCCCAGCTAACAACGTGCTGTTACCTCATATGCCGAGCAGCACATTCTCAGCTCTTACAGTCGTATATCAAAAGGTATTAATATATGCAAGTTCCCTGTAACCTCTGAAAGCCACTAGTTCCCCATCATCAAGATCACCACGATTAGGAAGGCGAGGGGGGTGTATCCTATGTGCTTCTTTTTTCCATATCACCCGAATCACATCTACATTTGAGATATAGATGCTGATATAGGTAAAGAAATGTCTACATATATACCATGAGATCGAGTACCGGCAGCAATGATTGTTCCGTATTACCGCATACGGAACTATCTGTGTAGATCATTAGAAAATGAAGAGGCTGAATTATGCATATAAGGCCGGGAATATTAGCTTTGAATGGTCCAGGATTGGTGATTAAACAATCTTCATTCAAAGGACACACGTAAGGATAATTATAAAGCTAGTCAATTATAGTAGGTACAAGGTGAGAAAATAAGGGAAGTCGCATGTGATGGCTTGGTGGTAGGTCTTATCTTTATACGATCAAGATGATGATTATCGATTATAATCAAGAGAGCGACTATAGATGATGCTCATGATGGTAAATGTAACTCACTTGAAAGCTTCGATTCAGAATTCAATCGAAGTTCATGGATATAGTACTGTGTTTTTGCTACGTTACTTCAAGGTGTGTAGTTTAGAAGATCTAGAGTAATATATCAGGGTATATCGATACTAGGGTTAGCATGATATCCGGGTATCACCATTACGTGGATAGTACTCAGTTGTTCGCCCTTTCGGCTCTCACGAATATTCCGATATCAAAAGACTAAGAGTCCATTATTTCATCTTTAAGTTCGCTTTTTCGCTCTTCGCATTGGTATCATATTGTCTACAGGCCATTTAAACCACAGAGTAATAATAATCGGATATACCGAGTGCATTAACAGTAAGCCTACTTATGTAAGTGTACTAGATTAGACCAATGATGTTTTGATCGTATAGGTAATGGATACGCTTTGACTTACTGAGGTAATCTGTTGATAAACACTTGAATTTTCCTGGCAGCCTACAGCCATACAGTTCAAAATATAGCCAAGTCTTCCGGACATCCTTTCGGGGTGAAAGTGGCGGCGATTTTTATGGGCTTATTACTGTGCAATATCTGATAGAGAAGATGATGACTGGATCTCACCCCAATCCTGATAATAACTATATCATTCATTCCTATTCCTATTGAATGAATCAAAAGAGCACGATAACTATAAGCAGCGGGTATGAAATAGCACGAAATCGCGAAAGGCGAACTTGCGAAGAATGAAAATAGGTACATATGTATAAGGATAAAGCCGACCTGGATCTGAGGATGCGGATCGATCTACTTATCACGGACTCGGCATCGACCTTGCATAGAATTTGTCTGTGCGGACGGTAACCTGACAGAGATGGCGAAGTACTCTTGGATAGACGGCTTCTTCATTCTTGTTTAGTTTGTTTAGCCTACGCAATATATGGAGTTGAGCTTGATTCCAGTTGCTCATACTTAGGCTGATACTGTAAGATAGAGAAAGGCGTTAGCCTGGAGTCTTAGTCCATTTTCGGTATCTGATTGAGACTTACATAGACCCCCGCCAATCTGCCTCTTAACTTCATGCACGATGATCATACTCGGACATGAGATTTGTAGAACTGCAGCTGAAGATGGCTCTTCCCTAACGCATGTTGCGCGTAGGGCCGACAAAGAAGAATACGATCCCAGCCAAAATATTAGTCACATATATGTATAGAAGCCTGCTTGGCTGCTACTTACCTAGTCTGGCCTGGCCGATGCCCGGTGGTGCTGATCTACCACAGGATATCTACATACTACTATCATTCATCATATATACAGATAGAGCAGGGTTAAAGAGTGACTGAGATTCTCTACTATCTATCACCACAATGATACAAGTTACACTGTCTAAGATCTCGTGGGTAGGTAGTCATCTTCTGTTCTCGATCAACAAGACGTATACTTGGCACGACCACACCCCTTTCTCCAATAGTTGATGGATGGTTGGTGATCGTGAAGCGAGAGCCTAAAATACTACAATAGAGACACGTAAAAACTGATTGTTCCCCCACTTGGGCTGACTTTCGTGTGAGAGCCCAAGATATGATATACGACGGAAGTAAATGGAGATAGAGGAGATAGAAGGATACAGAAAGAATTGCATAGATATCTGATGTAAAGCCCTTGGTATATGTGAGCAATTCGATCGGCCTAATACGGAGAGAGACGGGCGCACGATAATGAAACATATACAGGCTCATTTAGCTGTACATATGTGTATGTATTTACAGGCGTATATCAAGTATGTATATACACAAATATCTGTATGTATCTGTATGCACTTAATTCTCACACGGAAAGCCCAGGAAAGATACAATATGCATGTTGCAGAATAGATGCATATTAGCTTATTTGCTACAGCTGCTCGTGACCATCAGAGACAGATTTACCTACACAATATTGTTCTACTGAAGGCATGAATGATTTCACTCATCTACTGCTAGGTAATTTCCCAACTTTACGGTAGATAGATATTGTAGGTTAGATTCACTAGACTGGACTGTGTTGCAATCCATATGTTCCATACGCTCGTATCTAGATTGGGTGCGCTGAATATACAGAAAGTGAGACAGAAAACGCCACAAAATGAGATGTCGAAGTAGCTTCTTTAATTTGATTCGCGAATAGTATGAACGCCGCTTAATGCTTAGGAGGCAAGGGACCTACATACAAGATGATCATAAGGTAACGAGTACGAGAAGATCAGGCTCTAGTTTGTATGTATGCAAGTATGTACATATCTATTGACACTAAGATATCAGTTATTTTTGTCCGTTATTTCGACAAGAAAAGACAAGGCAGAACAGAGTCGTAAGCACTGGGCAATAAGAAGTGTAATGACCGGCTCAGCAAGTTAAAAGATGGAGTCTCGCTAATGCAGGTGAGCCAAACTACGGGAGAGATTCTGACGCTATACCAGCAGAATAAAAAGAAGCCGATACAACCTTAACATGAGCCCTTTTTGCTTTGTTGCTACAGTTGCTTCCGTAGATTTAGAATAGACTATGACCTTCCAGGAAAATGTAACCGACAGTAGAAATGTTAGTTTTAGTAGTGGTGAGTAGCACTGGGGAATGGTGGTAGAAATAAAAACTTTGACGGAATTTCTGAGAAAACAAGGGACAAGGGAAATAGACCCCAAAGCGTATTAGACTCAAGGAATATATTCCACAGTTTCAGTGAGTTAAAAAATATGTAAAAGAATGAGGAGTGCAACGCTATCAAGGATGTCGACCCTAGAAAGCCTAAGAAGGCCTTGAGTAACTTGGGATAAAAGAGAGTTTATTAGCCGAAAGGAATTGCGATACGGAGGTCCGATGGGGGACAACGGATAGATGTCGACTTTCATCATTATGCGATTGGCACAGTTACAGTAGCTCACCTAGCTGCATATGTATTATACAGATATGTAGTAGTCCAATGGTAGAGCTAGGTACGTCGTCCGTCCCGTCTAGATCCTACCTGGAATTCCATGATGGAACTATGTAGAGATGTCGACATTCACAGTTTCCAATGGAAATGAAAAGATGGCAAATCTAACAAGCAGCATTGCCCGAATCTGACAGAATCGAACTCTGGAGACTTGTTGATAAGCGGCTGATGGAGAGCCCAAACAAACACCGAAGCAGCATCTAGAATGGCCGATACAGCGGTCAAGCGAAGCTATGGCGATACGATAGAGCAGCAAAGACAGCCAGAGCCTGTTAAGGTTGCGTCTGATGCTGCAAAGAGGCCCGACTGAACGAGACATCAGCACAGCATCCGAACAGTAAGAGGTAAGAAGCAAAAGCGCGAGGAGAACAGAATAACAAACCCCTCTTTTCTTGTGTGGCGTTCCCAAGCCCATGATTGGAGAGCTGAATAGTCCTCTCCGTATATTTTCGCTTTGATATAGTCACTGGCTATTGCTTTCCGGGGGGGGGCTAGACGATTCTGCCTTAGGCTACAATGTAACGACGGCCGATGATAGCGGTTTGGTTCTTTTTTTCAATCGGGTTTTTCCTTGGCTGCATCTCGAAGTGTACCTCCAAAATCAGCGAGAGGGAAAAAAAGCCGACATCAAAAAGACCAGCACGGCGACCAACTAGGAATTCAGATGCTGTGCTGAAATGATGAAGGAAGCATGAGCTGGCTAGGCTGGACAAATTGTTTTGCACGAGGCGGCACAAATCGAGAAATCTCTAGCAAGCTGATAGAAGCAGATGGATGAGGAATCATGATTGTGGTTACAACCATATCCGCAAAATCGAAGGAGGGGGGTTCCTTTGTTGTCCTTCCTGTCTGTGCTATGAACGCATCTGATGTATCTGTACAGTGTGTAGTACATGTGAGTTGGCGTTTACATTCATCACGACTTTCAATGGAGGTAACGTGCTTCAGCTGACTGTTAGGGTTACACCCTAGGCTATGGATAAAGATACGATCGTATGTGTGTATGAACTAACTAGGTTTATGACAGCCTATGGCCTCACCATTGCTTGTCTACGTAAATTGATAGATGTCTTAGCACCAAGCCCACCCTCCAGCATCCTTTCTGGCTAATCATGGATCAACGGAACTCTTGCCCGCTCTCTCGCTATACAACCGTAGTCTTCGCCCCGGCTTCGACCAAAATGACATCCGTAGTGGTGTCTTGGTATGGGCGTCGCCCCCCTTGCCCTCCCTTCTTTTTGGCAATTTGAAAAACAAACACTTAGTAACAGAGGTCTAGGCTAAGATTGCCTTGAATCCCGATCACTCTCCACGGGGTGGACGATGTCTTGCTCTCAACACAGGGCAGGTCGGGCTGAGAAGAACCAAAAGTGTTTCATGCTTGGGGAGAGATGAGGCAAAAATTAATGGAGGAGGAAGGAAGACAACAAGAGATAAAGACTCAGCATCCTCTCTAAGGGATAGCGATGCTGCTGGCCGAGATAAGTCAAAGACGGTTGGCAGAGGATCGCACAGTATTATGAATGAAATTTCTGACTGGGCTGGGCTGGGCTGGGCGGGATATCTGAATGTACTTCGCGGATTGAAGCTTTTTCTTTCTGTTCCCTGTGTATGATTAGTCGGTTGGAGGTATGATGCTGCCATTGTCTTATCATCTAACCATAGGGAGGAACAGGCTGGTGGTCAAGACATCTAGCAGAGCTTGACATTGTGTCTATTGGCGTTATTCCTCCTCCCTCCATCGCTTTGCTAGATCCATTGCTGTCTAAATGTAGATTTCGCCGTGGACCATCGATACATACACTAGCAGTAGAGATAGAGCTTGGAGCTCTTGTTTGCTGGTTGTCGACCCTTGGAATTTTGGGTTGTAGTAAGCTCTCTATCACCCAAGTATAAGTCTGGAAGTCTTGTAGAATGATTTCCGTTTTAGGCTACTTACACTGATACATTAAAGGGCTTATGGGGCTGATAGAGCGCTTTGGCTACGGGATTTGTCGATCCATGTCTGTTAATTAGCAAGCTTTATAGCCTATATTCTGAAAGGCGGCCATAGCGTAATAGTGGCTACCAGTGGTTCTAAAGACACTGCAGAAGTATAGGCGGGAAAGCTGTCACGTCAGTGAAGCTAGCCTGGACTCAACCAGCTCGCTTTAATTTTCGTGATTCGTTTCTTCTGACTGTCTAACGTGTGGCAAAAATATGCATGGGAGAGAGAATGAGAAGCAATTCGTCTTTCGCCTTTAATTTCTTAGCTAAAAGATCGCCCTTTCGTGCTTTGGATAGCGCCGTTATAGAGCAGGGTCTTATTTTTGCAGCGGCATGTCTCAACCACAACGCCAATATTATAGCTCGATATACATATGTAGTTATACCGATGGGTCCAAGATATCTTGCTTGCGGGGACCCGGCGGGCTGTGGCAAGTCAAGTCCGTAGGTCGGTAATTGTAAGTTGGTACGAACAAGCACTGTAACAGTGATAATGATATTACATGCAACAATAGCACAAGCTGTGATTAGCACTATGATATTACGGCTCGACAAAACCACGATTAGATATGAAAATTCAACTTGATCTAATAGCAGAGCAAAAACAGCGCAACTACAGATACACTGCTTCTGATAAAAATAGCACCTGCAATCGTTGAGTAAAGCTAGATCGGATATCAAGCTGTGAGCTTGGCGGCGCAGAGGCAACAAGTCTCATTATGGTTCATGAGTTGCCGTGGAGAGTGTCCGGACGGCATCATTTCAAAGCGCGAAGTGACGAGCTGGAAAGGAGGGGGGTAGCAATGAAAGAATGACCCGACGCCTGTTGTAGTAATTTGTATGTGTCTCATTCCTACCATGTGTTTCCAGGTTCTTTTCCAGTCTGTAATTTACAATATAGCGTTAAAAAGAGAATAAGAGAAAAAAGAAGAACAAGGGATTAACTGGAAAACAGGCATATTTCGAAGAGACCCCGGACAGTGACATAAGGCGAGAGATGGACTAAAGCAAGTAATAATAACAGTAGTAGTAGTAGTAGTAGTAGTAGCAGCTACAAACGAAAAGCACGGCGTGCCGAAGGTAGGGTGCTAGAAATTCCGAGCTGTCTAAGTTACTAGAGTAAATTTCTAGTTTCCAGTTGTATAGTAGACTGCAAGTCAAGGTTGCAACCGGTCATGTTATCTGCCTTGTCTGTCTGTCTGCACGCGAAGGGACGAAGGGACGAAGGGACGAGAATTGGGGGGTCCGTCGTCTCGTCGTCCGAGAATTATCTGCTCAGCCTCTGGAGGGCCAATGGGAGAGCTAGGACGCCGATATCCAGAGGAATCTGAAAAGGCCTGGATTTTGAATATAAAACTAGCCGTCCCTCCACGATATCTCGTTCTTGTTTCCCTCTCTCTCTATCATCCGCATCCACACCTTCCTCTTACCTCTTTATCCAACGCTTTCCGCTCTCAAGCCTTTTATATCCATCTCTTTCTTTGCCATATCTCAAAATGGCTCCCGCTGCTGTCTCTGACGTCACCCCCGTCTCTATCGAGTCGGCCAACCCCGCCAAGCCCTTCGCTGGCAAGGTCGCCGTTGTCACCGGTGCCGGTCGTGGTATTGGCCGCGGCATTGCCCTCGAGCTGGGCAAGCGTGGTGCCAACGTTGTTGTCAACTATGGCTCCTCCGCCAAGTCTGCCGAGAGCGTCGTTGCTGAGCTGATCTCCTATGGCACCAAGTCCATTGCCATTCAGGCTGATATCAGCAAGCCCGAGGAGGTCGCTGGCCTCTTCGACAAGGTCAAGGCCCAGTACGGCCGCATCGACTTTGTCATGAGCAACTCTGGCACTGAGGTCTGGTGCCCTGAGGAGGATGTTACTCCCGAGCTCTTCGACCGCATCTTCAACCTCAACTGCCGTGGTCAGTTCTTCGTTGCCCAGCAGGGTCTTAAGCACTGCGGTCCCGGTGGTCGCATTATCCTGACCTCCTCGGTCGCTGCCACCATGACCGGCATTCCCGATCACGCCCTGTACGCTGGCTCCAAGGCCGCCGTCGAGGGCTTCACTCGTGCCTTCTCTGTTGACTGCGGTAAGAAGCAGATCACCGTCAATGCCATTGCCCCTGGCGGTGTCAAGACTGACATGTACGACGAAAACGCCTGGCACTACGTCCCCAACGGCCAGCCCGGTATGGACATGGCCAAGATCGATGAGGGTCTTGCCAACTTCTGTCCTCTGCAGCGTGTTGGTCTCCCCGCCGACATTGGCAAGGCTGTCTCTCTGCTGTGCTCGCCCGAGTCTGAGTGGATCAACGGTAAGATTCCCTACATTCCTCCATTGACATAGTATCTACGAAGCACATCTACTAACAATATCTCTTTTCTGTCTATAGGCCAGGTCATCAAGCTGACTGGTGGCTCTGCTACCTAAGTGGCTTCGCCCTCCAAGTTTTCCCCTTTGCTATCGTGCTCTGCTGTAGCTTAAGCTTCTTAGCTTTCTGCCGCTGCTGCTGTCACCTAGAATAGAGATATGGTCTGTTGACTACTAGGGCTTGTTTTTATCTTATAGAGGGTATGGATGAGGAAATCGCATAGAGACTTTTCTTACTATCGAGTCTGCTGTCAAAATGATGTTGGATTGCACATTTACAGGTTGTCCTGCCGCCGTTTCTACATATTTTGAGTTTTTTTTCTGTATTCAGATCGTTTTAATGTATTTGTTATGATTTAAATTATTGCCTCTATATGTGACTGTGAAGAATATACGCTATATATTTTACGCCATTCTACTAACCGTTGTATCATAATATATAGCGACTTCAACCTTGCTAAGGTACTTGATAGGCCTTAAGACTCGGATTAACTTTGTGAACAACTACCTTGCTTGGATTTGTTAACGTGGGGAATCTTCGCCTGTTGAATGACAGTCATTGCTATATTCAATAGATTACGTACTTGCTACTTTTTATTATTTATATCTTAGTTGAATGATCGAAATACCTTTATTGATTCTTAGAAATACCTTTATTGATTATTAGAAATACCTTTATTGATTCTTAGAAATGACATGATATTATGCTAGAGATACCACTAAGTTGAAAAATGAAAAAAAAAACCCTGTGATGATTAACTCAAACAATATAGCCCGCATCTCTTTTCCAAGCATCCAAAACTCCCAAAGCTGTCTGTATTGATCTATCCAAACACGTCATTAACACCGTACCAAGCTCTGGATTTTCGACTAGACGTGCACAGAGGCCTCGAAACATTATAAGAACAGACTTGGCACGCTCTAGATATCCAAACAATGTCTCGAATGAAGACTGAGACGAAGAAGAAGCTTCCCCGGCGCCTATCATCATGGCCGAAGGCTCTGCAAATGGAGAAATCATTGTTGAGCTGTTATTTGCAGTAAGAGGCGATGTTGGTGACGAACATGAATGCTGTTGGTGTTGATGTTGGCAGATAGTTGTGTACAAAGGCAAAGTTTTGCCTAATGTTGTCGCAATCAACATAGCCGTGACTTGAAGACTACCCAAGTTCATGCAAAAGTTGCACGATAGCATTACTGCGCAAGCATCAACAGCCTTCTCTCCGGCTACAAGAACTGCTTGCATGAGAGCTGGCGAAAGCGCTGATATATCGGGCAGTTCTTTAAGGGAATCGACTAAGTGGCTATAGCATTTGCAGGACACACCGATGTTGATATTGATACTGCCGCCGCTTTCACCTGGTGAAGAGCGCTGGCGGAACGAACTACGCGATGATGATGTCGTGGCAAAGTAATCACTTCCTGGCATAGCAGCGTACGAGCTCAAGTCGGAAATATCGGCCTGCTCAAGCCATTGTTTTGTCAAATGCGGTGCCATTTCCATATCGAGTGATAGCGAGCGACCATGTGCTGTTGTATTTTGCTCAAGTTCTGGCATTGTACCGGCCATGGGGATATTATTTGGGCTCCATGGGATATTGACGTTGTACATATCACCTAGCAATAATCGTCAGAGCTTGAACTTATCTATCTCTAGAGTTTTATAGGGTATTTGGAAGGAGAATGATACTGACATACCTGACAAGACCTCGCCTCGTGCCCATGCCTCATTTCGGGCATACATCTGCATTTGATACTGATCATTGAAGAAGATGGCTTCAGCTTGATCTGATACGGGCGAGAGCGGACCAAAGCCACCCATCTCATAAACCGTAGCAGGCGTCATCGGATCAGCACGCGGCTTTCCTGCTCTACTAGACGGTGAATACTTGCAGTATATGCCACAGGTAGAGCAGCGTGAGCAGGTAGGCCGTGCTTTTGAACACTTAACCTTGGCCTGGAAGCAGCCATCGCACGAAGCGCGCATCCGCGGCTGGCGAGCCTTTGGAATTGCCGAAGCTGAGGCGGATGAAGACATAGAAGAGGTAGAATAAAGTAGGCCAAAGTCTGGATAAGAAGATACTAGGCAACTAAAGGGTATGATACAAGCGTGGATAAAAAATCAACCTGAGAGGCCTCTAGAAGATATATGGTGGGATGGTTCTGTTTGTATCGGTATGCTAAACAACAAGGCGGTTATCCGTAAAGCTAGCAAACGGATCGGTGCATTGACAGCGGGACCTGGCAGACTATTATATATACAGTGGCGTAGCCACCAACACCTTGACCACTTGTGTAGCTTTACGCAACTAGGCTTACCTCAAAGTTTTGAGCCCTGGACTCTCCTAGGATCTTGGTGTGACACGCCAGTCGAATACCTGCTTCCTTTCGACTGAGATGGAAGCGTCTCATAACTGGGATTCTACATAAGACCAGCTACTGATTACCACCTTCCATGGCTTTCTCGCCAGATAACGATGGTATAAAACAGAAACAAGACGATGATCTCAGCACTGCACAAACTTCAAAGACAAGAGGCCTTGTCCGTTTGTCTTGTAGTAGCTGGGCTAGGTCAAGGCGAGAGCGGAACAAAGAGGAGAAAGATCTACAGTGGCAACATGCAGTCGTAACTGTTTATTCTTACATTTTCTATAGGTTGCACTCTGGTTTATGATATCATGGCTAGATAAGACGCCTCCGCGCAGTAGAGTCGACGAGTAAGATTGCTAAGTTCTTCGTAGTGCGCAAGCGTGTGTAACACAGCATGCACCATACAGCTGAATAGGTTACAAGGAAAGCAAAACGGCTTTTACCATCTATTGATTATCTTCATTATCTTTATTTGTTTTATCTTTATCTTCTGCTCTCTCTCTCTCTCTCTCTCTTTCTCTCTCTCTCTCTCTCTCTCTCTCTCTCTCTCTCTCTCTCTGATGCTGCATACGTTTGATATGAACCCTGCGGCTGTTGGTCGACGTAGTAAAAGAATACTTCGTCATACGTATTGGTTATTCGTACGTTGTCAACTTGATAGCACCAGGACATCCGAATGGCGGAGATCGGATAGATAGCCTAAGCAATTAAGACTTGAGCTGCTCGAGAATACTATGGAGATTCTTGTTTTATCTGCCCGCCTACTTCATTTTTAGTACTCTGCTACGTCTTTACGGACTTTGGGAGATTTTCGTGCTTCTTTTTTCTAACTGGCTGATTCATTCTTTGGCGTCACATTATAGTCGGTAATCCAGATATAATTGTGAATACGAAATAGTCGGATACTGGATTCTACTTTTAGATTGTCTACTATCGTTTACAGTTGGCTGAACAAAAAACTTGATGATCTACATATACATATGTCTCTTAGACTTGTGACTCGAATTGTACATTGGCACTGATAATCACCTTGACCTATATGAGTTAATGATGCCAAGATATGATTCTGTGTGTCCGTTTCAGGGGTCCTTAGCTAGAAGAAAAGAGAAGCCACAGTTTCTCGTCATCAATGTACTACAATACATCTATAGAGAGTTTATAACGCTAGCCTAATATTTACTACACATGTGATGTTTCTATTCTAGAAAGTTTAGTAAAAGCAAGTTGTTTCTCATAATTCTGTCGACTATACGTGCTTCTATTTTCTTGCTATTTGTTGAGTTGAGGCTTAAAATAGTGTGGCCAGCTGGCTTCCATGTTAAGCCTCGTTTCCTTGGACTCGAACATGATTTGAGTAACATTTACTTCCTTTCTCTCATTCTATATTCTCTCGTCAGCCTCTACCGCAAACTCGCAATTCCCAAAGTCAATCATCTGTCTTTTTTGCTGGGTTGGATGTCTAACATGCTATTTTTGATCGCGGCTGTCTAAAATCTTTTTGTCTAAGATTACTTACTATCCTGGTAATACGTAATATAGAAGTCTTGGAAAAACAACTGCTGCGAGCGAGAAAAAACGCGGAAATGTTCTTAGTAGAAGTGACAGTTTCCCCAAGTTCTTGGATTCATTTATTGTAGCGAATAATGTATCACGTCTTTAGCGTACAATCATACCCATGATTTCATTAGCATGCAACCAACTTCACAAGATACAATTATGATATTGTACCATGTACTATTGCCTTGTATCTATGTCCGTGTTTCTAGTAATTACAGTTTGAGTACATGCAGATATATATGTAAACCTGGCTTACCACCTTCTCGCACGACATCTTCTCTTCCCTCTTCAAGGCTAGAAGATATAAAACGCTAACTTAAACATCTTGCCGCCTGACGACACGTAGATCATTTTCTATTCTTGTATACTGGTAGAGTCTGTGCTGGCTGTGCAGGACGATATTACTACATATACAAACATGCATAGTGTGTAGTCGGGCGTAAAAGAATAAGCCAAGCCACATATACGAGTCGCAGGCACGATATTCGTCTTCGTGTAGTAAAGTCTAACATCTTAGGTTTCTAGTAATATAATAAGCAAAACCTAATCTATCACAAACACACTGTGCCGGTTAAACTGTATAGAAGAACTCTGATACCGATGCATGTTATGTATATGAATTGTCGGCTCAATAGTAACCCGAATCTTCGGCAATCCCACCATATTACATATCGGCAACCAATTGTTGACGGACTCCTGCACCTGAGTTTTTATGGCATCATCGTTATCCTACCATAAGGGGATATAATTATGTAGGCTGCATCTATCGTGACTATATTACATACTATATCACTAACGGCTATCATCGCCCTATACATACCTACTATAGGTGCCTTATATGATATCTGTAATTCAAATCAGGTTACAATAGGAGAGTCTTCGTGTACGTATCCATCAACGTATACTATATAATCATTCAACAATACGCAACGCGTTTTGGCTTCTATATCTTGATTCGCTATTGGTGAGGTAGGGTTTCCGGTGTCCCGCTTAAATACCCCTCCATTATCACTCACTTGTATGATGATGATTATCCAAGCGGCATCAGCGACAAATCTAATAGTATCACTAGTTATTGATAGTCATTGTAATATTTATCAAGCTTTATAGTCACCTATATATCCTCACAATATTGCCCCTGCGATAGACATAAGAGTCCGGCTCATATTCTTGTTACATGCTTGAGTGTATAGTGACTACACCAAAGATAATCAGCTTCCTTGCCTATCAAACATTGGCAAACCGTTATATCTATATTACTAGTAACTCGAACAGTAAAGAAAGAAAACTTTATCTGTTTATCATGTTTAAACCAATCGGCATGACAACAAGAAGATAGCCCAAATACGACAGCTTAAGTATATCCTACCGTATCATGAAGATCTAACTTTCGAGCCACCTGCATAGCCAATACAATAGATTTAGTTTTCCGTCTTCATGCAGCCTGCAACCACATTGACCTTCTTAAACACAGCCACTACAAAGATAAATCATGATATAGAGAAGAAAAGAAAAAACACAACTTGTATCTTGCTATGATCTTATTGCTGAACATCATTGCGCATTGACCTCTTCTTTGTACTTGCGTAACGGATAAAGATCTATATCACACTTGGATGCGTTTTGCCGATCCTTGTTACCCGTGTAAGAACCTATGGACTGAGCAATATCTTTGCTTTTTTTGGCTGGGTTGAGGCAAGAGCTGAACAAAGTCATTATTAAAAGCTGCAAACAAAGGCTGGAACCCCGGGATTTGCCTTTGATATTCTCCAGATCTGCAATAGGTCTGATATAACTATATCTTTATTAAGATAATCAATTTATATTGAGTTTGTAAATCTATACTTCGGTATCGACATTTAAATTCGGACAAATACACATCCCGTTCCTCCACAATCAGGTTTCAATTTCTTTTTGATGTATCTTAGACTCTGTGGCTATCATTTAGCGATTCCTTTGCAAAACTATGCTAAATGTCATGGTACATTCATGTTTCATGCCATGCTTTTCCTTCCTAGTCATTATCCTTTGTTCCATCTTTCTTTTCTCTTGAACATGTAGCTTTCCTTGTACGATTGGTACACGCGAATGACTTGATGAAGCAGAAACATCAGTCTTAGCAAGACGTGGTTGTCGGTTCCTTTCACTCCTTATATTTAGAGACATTAATTTCACTTCTTCCGGAATAGTGACTTTTATGGCAGGTCTAGTTGAATTTATTATAATTGTATAGTAACTCTTATCTCTTTAGGTTTTCTTTTGAGCCTTGGGTGTACCTTACCTCTTGATCACTAAGTCTTTGGGGGAAGAGATGGTATGATATCGACAATACATGATATCGACTTTGGCTATATAAGTCATGTATAGCCATGATTTGTCATCTCTGTGCAGGACCATGTATATAATTCTATTTTTTTTTTCGTTTCGCCTACACAAGACAACACACTTCTCACTACTATATTAGAAAATTATTTATCGCCACATGCCTAGAAGACATTTGATACAAAACTTATCGGTATGGTGTAACGTCGATATCTAGCCCTGTATGCCATGTATTCTTGGCCTCGAGTGTTTCTCATCATCAAAAAGATACAAAGCTCTAAAATTGGGGGGTAAATTCTATGGTGATGAGACTATCGTGTATTTAAATGAAGTGTAATTCGTGTAATGCTCATTTTCATACCTTGACACATGTTTCTTTATGAAACACTGAACATTTGAAAGCGTAGAAAGGTTCGTTTATAGATAAGATTAACATGATGGTTAGGGTTAGGGCTATATACATATTTGTATATGCAAATGTATACATGAAATAGCTTCAACAGACTTCAAAAAGGATACCCATAGATTTTTGTGAACACAGATATATTAACAACGGAATTCATTTCGGTAAACTAAACGAAGGAAGCATTATGTTAGGCTAACAAAATACAAGTAAAATATCGAAAATGTTCGTAGTTAACCATGTACTAGAATAGCATAGGTACAATATTCATGTGTTCGCCTTGTGATTTTTATTACTACTAATGATGTAACTAGATACTTGACACTAGGATTATAAGGTATCACTCAGCAATGCTTCTTATGTCATTTAAATGTGATTACTAAGAGACCTTGATCTTGATCTACATACAAGTCACAATATCTGTGCCAAAACCAAAACGTCAATGTTAACTATGTTCAAGCAAACTGACACTTCATACGTTAGTTTTAATCAGATAGACATGCTCACTTACAATGTACATGTGATGAGATTTTTCCAGACAAAAAACAAAAGACTTAATTTACTATTTGATCGAGGCAAAGCCGATTTCTCAACAAAATTCTATCAACCCAAAGTCCGGCTGCGAAAGCAGCAAGAGAAATAACAACTGGAATTGATACAAAGACCAAAAATCCAAAAAATAAACACAGAGAAGAAAACCGAAGATAGGAAAGAAGAAGATATCAAGGCAAGAAAAAGATAATGTAGACGAACAGGCAGGTCGTAGCGCACAGCATGTATCCAGACTATAACATGATGTAGCGCGATAACTGCAGAAGTGGCCGACATTATTGAGATATAAATGATGAGACACGACAAGAACAAAGAGATGAAGGCTGAGATATCCACAAGAGGCAGAGGTGCCAACGATGGAGAACTGCACGGAGACTGAATTGGAAGCGAAGAGGCTACCGACGGAGAGGGATAGGTGTCATACTTTAGTTGACCAGAGCCTGGCGCATGAAGTCCCCCAGTTTCTTGGCGGGATCGCCGTGCATCATCGTGAAGTGGTTGCCAGGCATGTGGTAGGTTGTGATCTTCTCCCAGTCGAGGAACTCATCCCAACGGTTGGGACCGAAGTCAACACGGTTTTCCAGTAGGAACAGGGCGTGACCAGTGGGGTAAGGAGAAGGACGGGGATCGGTAGGAAGCTTGCAAACACCGTCCTCACACCAGATGATAGTGATCTTGGGGCATTTGCTGTCAGGGATAGGCTCGGGAGTGTAGTTGCTCAGGGCAGACACGCTGGCGGCGAAATGGGGAAGCAGCCATTCGGGGATCTTCTTGGTGGCAGACTTGCCGTCATCCTCTCCCAGAATACCAATATCAGCGAACCAAGCGTGCAGTGAGCGAGGAAGAGGCTCAATGGTTACGGGGCAGGGAGCATCAATGATAATGAGGTGATCGACAAGGTCTCCGGCCTTGATGAGCTGGTTGATCATCTCGAAGGCGATGACACCACCAGCAGACCAGCCAGCAAGGGCATAAGGACCAGTAGGCTGGCGACGCTTGATCTCCTGGATGAACTTAGTAGCCATGCCGTAGACACCGCACTTGAACTCTTCAGGTGTGGTCATGAAGGGAGAGAAGAGACCGTAAACGGCCCACTCGCGACCAATGGTGCTGATCTCAGTATAGGAGGTAGCAGAGCCAGAGCCATCGGGGATCATGAACAGCTTGCGAGTAGCAGTGCGACTAGAACCCTGAAGCATCAGAGAAGAAGCCTTGCGGTGGGGGTAGTTGTCGACCCAGTCACTGGGGCGAGGAGGCTTGCTGATTGTGGCAGTGGTGTTACCCGGGTGGGTGTTGATGACACGCTCAGGGCGAACCTTGGGAACAATCACGGTGGAAGAAAATAGGCTAGTGGTAGCAGCAGCAGAGCTCTTGGAGCTAGATTGAACAGCGACAGACTTGGAGGCAGGAGCGGCCTTCTTGGGGCGGGCACCAATGCCTAAGGCCTTCTCAACAGCATCGAGGGTGGCGTGGTCTTGGAAGACACTGCTAGGATAGTCGTTGCCAGTCAGCTCACGAAGCTCACCCAGAATCTGCAGAGTCATCAGAGAATCCATGCCCATAGAGGCCAGATCCGGAGCAGCAATCAGCTCATCGACCTCGACACCCATCTCCTTGGCAATAGTCTGGCGGAAGATGGCTTGGACATCTTCACCGTCATCATCATCGCCAGAGTCAATAGGGGTAGTGACGTTGGACTCGGGCTCAGTGTTCTCGTCCTCTTCGCTGCAGTCCTCGCTGTCATCCTGAGATGAAACGGCAGGAGCAGCAGTCTCAAACTGCTTCAGGTAATTCTTGAAGGCACCAACGCTATCGCAATCGTTAAAAACATGGTTGTCGATGTCAATATCGAGATCCTCACGAATGCAGCCGGCAACAGTTAGACCCATGAGAGAGTCAACACCGAGATCGGCAAAAGCAATGTTATCGGCAAGCTCATCGTGGGAAACACCGACCTCGCGGGCAAGAATGTCCATCACACGAGAAACAACCGACTTGGTCTGAAGCTTGGCGTTGACAGTCGAGATGTTCTTAGCGGTCACCTGCTTCTTTTCCTTGCCGGATGGAGCGGCAGCCTTGACAGCCGCGGTAGGAGCAGCGCGGGCAGGCGCAGAAGCAGCAATGCCAGTACCGTTGCGGGGGGGCAGCATGATGTTCATGACCTTGCGAGGAATGCACTGGAAGCGGATATCCTGGCACACACCAACGATACGATCACCATCGAAGATGTAGCAGTCACCAGCCATGACCTTGGAGCCCTTGACGGGCTGCATGCGGATGTAAGAGCGGTAGGTTTTGGAAGGATCCAGTTGCTCAGGCAGGCGAAGAGATCCCCAGCCGTGAGAAATGTAGACCTGCTCACGAGAGTCGATAGCATCCGATCCGTTCAGAATGAAACCAGAAATGTGGCAGCAAGAATCAATCCAGTAGGGGTTGAAGAAGAAGTTTCCATCCGCGGGCTTGGTCTTGAAGACAACCTTGGCGGTAGCCTCACAGGTATCAGAGTCAAGAATGACCTCGTCCATGCCTTGGTAGCGTGGGCTGTAGTCAACAAGGGCGTTGAACAGCTTGTAAGCAAGACCACGACCGATCTTGGAGGCCTTGCCTTCAGACTCAGCACGCTGCAGGTGCTCAATGCGCGACTTAATGAGGTAGTTAACCTTCTCAAACTCGTCGAGCCACTCGGAAGCGTTACCGTACATGACCTTGAGGTAAGCATGCTCGGTCTTCTTAGCACCCTCGCCGGTGGTAAAGCTAATAGTAGCAACACCCTTCTCGAGATCACAAGTAGCCGTGCAGCGTAGTGTTTGTGGGTTCTTCTCGTCCAGAATGATGGTCTTAGGGACTTCGACCTTGCAAACGTTCAAACCAACCTGCTCAGTGACAGTAGGGTTGATTAGGCGGTAAGCGTAGTCGCAGACAGTCATCGAGATATCAGCATACAGAGTAGATGGCAGCAGAGGTGCGCCATTGCACAGATGACCCTGAACAACCTGGCGGATATCGTCACGGCCAAGGTCAGTCTCAGTCTCGAGCGAAACAACTTGGCCCTTGATCTCTTCCTTGGTGACCTTGTGCACGCTAGTAGTTGACAACTTGGGCTTGGGGGTAGCCGAAGAGGCAGCAGGAGCAGCAGCAATACGGTTCTTGGTAAGGTTCCAGTCACCAGTGTATTGTAGCCAGTAGTTCTTCTCATCGAAGGCATACGAAGGTAGATCAAGCATGCGAACGCTAGAGACGAAGTCACGGTGGAACTCAGACCAGTCAACCTGCGCACCGGCAGTGTGAAGCGAACACAATGTATTGCTGAGGACCTTGTAAGTATCCTCGTTGCGGCGCAGAGTAGGAACAGCAACAGTAGCAGCACCGAAAGCAGCCTTGACCATGTTGGCGCAGATGGGGTGAGGGCCAACCTCGATCCAGATGGTCTTCTCATCAACCAGACCGCTGCTTTGAGCGTCAGTCAAACCACCCAGGAAGTTCACAGCATCACGAGCGTGGTTTCGTAGGTAGGCAGGGTTGACCGACTGTCCAGCAAGAACCTTGCCGAATAGGGGAGAGATAACGGCAATCTTGGCAGGCTTAAACTGTACAGCAGAGGCAGCAGCCTCGAAGTCGTCCAGGATAGGCTCTACCTGAGCGCTGTGGAAAGCGAAAGGAACCTTCAGCTGGGTGCACTTGAAGCCAGAAGCAGCCAACTCAGTCGCAATAGTAGCCATCTCAGCAGCAAGGCCGCTGATGACAGTCTCGCGGGGACCGTTGATGCAGGCAATGTTGATAGACTCGGCACGAGGACCAAGAGCCTCCTTCACAACAGCAACAGAGCCCTGTATGGCAACCATGGCGTGTGTGCCTGCAGTGCACTTGGATACTAGAAGACGGGCACGAGTACCAACCAAGAACAGAGTATCACTGGCAGACAGGACACCGGCAGCATACAGAGCGGCGTACTCACCCAGAGAGTGACCAAGGACAACCTCGGGAGTGATTCCCCAAGACGCCCAAAGACGAGTGATAGCCATCTCAAAGGCGCAGAGACCGGTCTGGACCACAACAGGCGACAGCTTGACAACATCAGGCTCAGAGCCATCAATGAGAGGCAAGAACGAAGGAAGACCGTGGATAGAGGCAACACGGTCAAACTCATTAATAGCCTCGTGGAAGATGGCGTGGTTGGCATACAAGGTCTTGCCCAGGCCGGGGTAGTGCGAGCCCTGGCCAGTGAATAGGAAAGCAGTCTTGGGCTGCTTAGCAGAGACAGGAGAGAAATCGCCTTTGAGCTTGGCCTCCAACTGACGCTGAGCATCAGCCAGATCAGTAGCAGCCACACTCATGCGCCAGTAGTGCTGTATGCGACGAGCAGTGGTGGAGTAAGCAATGTGGCTCAATGGGACATCAGGGTTTGCCTTCATGAAGGCAACCAGGCGCTCCGCATTGCGCAGCATGGAAGTCTTGCCCTTGGCAGTGACCGTGATGACTTGGGTAGAACGACGGTCCTGCGAGGCGGCAATGCGGCGAGGAGCCTCCTCCATGAGAATACCAGTGTTACCACCAGCGGCACTGAAGTTGTTGATGAAAACCCGGCGCAGCTTGCCATCCGAGCGTTTGAAGGGAGTCATATGGAAAGCAATGTTGACGTTACGGTCGGATAGATCAGCAGGGAAAGTGTGGTTGATCTTGTTCTTGATACCGACGTGGGGTGGGATGGCGTTCTTCTGCAGCATGAGTAGAACCTTGCACAGGGCAGTAACACCAGAAGCAGCCTCACCGTGACCAACGTTACTCTTGACAGCGCCCAGGTACAGAGGACGGTCAGCAGCACGACGGCGCTCGGCAGGAGCGAAAACATCAGTAACTGAAACCATCTCAGTGCCGTCACCGGCTTGTGTACCAGTTCCGTGCATCTCAACGTAGTCAATGTCAAGGGGATCGATACCAGCTTCGTCGCAGATGGCACGAGACAATAGCGACTGGGTAGGGCCGTGGGGGTGGGTGATAGAGACGGCATCAGCCGAGTGGTTGGTGGCGGTTCCAAGAATGACGGCGAGCACGCGATCGTTATCAGCTTCGGCATCTTCCAGACGCTTGACAATAACGGAGGCACAACCATCAGCACGGCAGTAACCATCAGCGCCATCGTCAAAGGTCTTGCAGCTACCGGTCTTGCTGAGGAACTGACCACGTGAAAGACCAGCGAAAATATCAGAGTTGGTCATGCACGAGAGACCACCAACAACGGCAGTGTCACACTCCTTAGCCCACAGAGCAGTGCAGGCAACCTGCAGAGCAGCGGCGGAAGACGAGCAAGCAGTGTCGATGTTCAGCGATGGGCCACTGAAACCAAAGTGGTAGTTGATACGTCCAGGACCAAAGGCACGCACACCACCGGTGATGTAGTAGGTATCAACCTCCTGGGCGGCGTTCAGCTCACGCCAATCATCCGAAGTCTGGCCATAGAAGGTACCAATGCGGTCCAGACGGGTGCTGGGAGTACGGTTAGGTACGTATCCAGACATCTCCAGTGCTTCGTAGGCGGTAGTCAAAGCCATGCGCTGCATAGGATCAGTCTGGAAAGCTTCACGAGGACTCATGTTGAAGAATCGAGGGTCGAAAAGACCGGGGTTCTCGATCCAGCAGCCATAGGGTGTGTGACTAGTGTTCATCTTCTTTCCAGTAGGGTCGTAGTGAGACTCAACGGGGAAACGATCGGCGGGAACCACTCTGTGAACATCAAGACCCTTGGCCAACAGTTCCCAAAGCTTCTCGTGAGAGGCAGCATCGGGAAAACGGCCAGCCATACCAACGATAGCCAGCTTAGTGCGGCCCAGCTGAGGACCGTGGGCACCAATCTTGCCAGTGAAGCTATCACGGGCGATTTGCAGAGAGCGTAGCGAGACAGTGAGGCCAGTTTGGCTTTCGATGACACGAGCCAGAGTAGCGCTGACGGCAGTTGGGCCGTAGGGAATGATCAGGCACTCGTTCTTGTTGGAATCAAAGGCGCGAGCGGTAGCAACGCAGCCCTCGATGGTCTTGTTGAATAGCAGGGGCTCATTTAGGCACTCCCAGGCGATGGAGCGGAACAGACCAGCAGGTGTGTTTTCGCTGATCCACTCACCGTTGCTAGGGGACATGACAGCAGAGCGAGGCTCGCTATTCTCGAACACCTTGGCAAACTCCGAATCTTCCAGCTTGAGAATCTCGTCTAGGTCAGCCTTGCCGTGTAGATGGGCGGCATGGTAAGGGCCAAAGACGGGAATCGGGGTAGTCTTAGAGTCAAAGATGCCAGATGCGGAGATCTTGGCAATTGTGGAAGGCTGTCCAGAGATAGCAACGTTGGCAACCGAAATAGCGCTCACGTAAACTTGGCTCGCAACAGGGATGTTCTGTGAGGTTGTCAGTCAGTATGCTGCGTATATGGAGGACGACAGGTCACAATGCTGCGAAACTTACGTTTTGGCTGTGGAACTTGGCAAGAGTCATCTTGGCCTTCTCCTCGGTGACGTTGGGCACAATGTGAGTCCATGAAGGCGACTTCTCGCCGTCGGCAACAGGCGACAGCTCATCAGCCAACTTCCCGACATAGCTACCGAGACGGAACACTAGCAGGACAGTCTGGATACCGAGAGGTACCAGTTGCGAAACGTTCTTGGCCATGGAGATGGCGGCAGCAGCAAACATGCCGGTGCACAGACCGACATTAAAAGTGTGGCTCTCCACAGTGTGGTCTTCCGGCACCTTCTCGGCGCGGCTGTTGAAGATTCATGGTTAGTATAAAGCCCAATCGATAGGTGATAACTGTAGTAGTATCTTAGACTTACTCGATGTACTGGGCGATTTGAGTGATGCACAGGAGAGCGCTATCCACACCGGGGTGGCGTCTAGTCTGGCAGTTGTATTCTTCGTTCAGTTGATAAAGTGTACGGAAGACAGGGATTCTGGCACGCTCAACGGAGGGCAAAGACTCAATCTCATCACGCAGAGCAGATCCGGCACGCTCCATGAAGGCCTTGGCTACAATGCCGGGCTGGCCCAGGCGGCAGAACTCGGACAAACAGGTGTACGTGTCCAGGGACTGGTCCCCGAAGAAGTTGAAGGCCATCTTGCTTTGGGTCATCATCTTGGCGGTTGGTAGATGACTGTTTGAGATAATGTTGAATATGGTGTTGGTGAATAGAGCACACTAGAATGCAAGGCTCAAAAGATGGATATTAGGATAGAAGGAATATAAACAGCAAATAAAGCAGAAAAGTCTAACAGATGCTGAAACAAGATAGATGATGGAATAGATACAAACGTCAACTGCAGGTCTGGAGTCTGAAGTTGATAGTCTGGAAAGAGATAACGATACTAAGAAGGCAAAGCAACGATAATAGCAATAAAGTCTGGGTCTGGAGGCTAAAGAAGTAAAAAGAAAAGAACAGGATCAAAGTAATAGAAGTAATGATAGGAAGATCGCGGTGTCAAGAGGCACTAGAGAAAGACGGACGAGAGAGGTAGTAAACAAGGTCAAGGAAGATCGCTATATAGGATGTAAATATATAGAAAGTATGTTGCGACAGAAAGTTAGAAGACAACAATAGGGTCTGGAGATAATCAAGGTCCTCTATTCGGGTCTCGTGTTGGATCAGAGCGCCTCTTGGTGAGCAGAAGGAAAGAGAGAGATAATGAGGGTGTTGGGAGCCTTGATATATATAGAGATCCAAAACACAGCAAAAGCTTAGCCTGGGGGTTGGTGTACATCGCCGCAGCCTTCCTCACAGGCGGCAGTTACGGTTGTCTTGAGCTGCTGATGCCGGTGGTCCTGGAGGCGGACCAATCAATAAGTCTCCAGCTGGGCTGACGGCAGTCATCTAGGGAAGCAGCCCCAAGAACACCCAACCCAGCCAAGCAGCCGTGTGGTTCCTGCCCTGGAGAGCGGCGGGGACAAAAACAGAAGGAAAGGCCCAAAGAAGATAGTAGAAGAAACAGTATCTGCCTATCTGCATGTCTATCTGTTAGTTTGAGTGGTAGTTGGAAAGCCAGAACAGTCACCGCTGCCAACATTCTGTATTGCTTTTTTTGGTGCTGTCGGGTCCTGGATTTGTCACTACTGTTGCTTCTGCTTCTGCTTCTACAGTCACTTCTTCAGCTACTATCAGTGCAATACTTGCTGTTCCCTCAAGCGATCTTCCCCAAAGACATGGCTTCGTATCTGGGTGGCTAGGCAGGCCTTGGATTCACCATATGTCCGTCTCTATGCAGCTCTTGCAGAAGAGTAGCAATAGTCAATTATATTTTGCTACTGTGGTGCCCTAGCCAATATGATTACACACAACAGCTACATATTGATATGATACCAACTCACCAATATAGACACCGTCTCTTGCTTCAGTTCAACAGGGTGTAGTCGATCGATTATACTCTAACACGCCCCCCTCGTCTTTTGTTCTTAGTGCTCTCGGCAGACACGGCCAAGCTCCTTGTAAATACAACCAAAGATAGCTCTAAAAAAGCACGTTGGCATTTAATCGCCATTTTATCATCTTTTCCCAATTAGGATTCCGCGGCCTCTGTGATTTGCTCACTATGTTTTTGTCTCCCTGTTCTCTACACGCCCGCCACCCCATCCATGCCCTCGCCTTTTTAGCTTTTGTTATTTTCTCCGTTTCCACTGCAGTCCAATAAACTAGCCTCCCTTTTACCTGTTCTTTTGACTCATGGTGGTGTCTTCTTAATTTCATTAAGTCTTTGTCACACGCCTGGCTATATTTATCTTCTTTTAGAGTTAGTTCCATGGTCACATCAATTCCAGACCAGAGTGGGAGTGGTGGCTGTATCATCTTACAGGTCCGTATCATGGTCACCATAGTATGTATCGATACACGGTACATAATACATATCTAGTATACCTCGATTATAGCGTACCAGCAGGCCAGTTACATGTACTTTTTTTATTCCGTGTGATCGTCACAAGTGCCTTCTATGTCGGGCCCGGTTGACTGTTGTTATTTAGGGATTCAGCGCTACCGATAGCGCTGAATCTGCCGTAGCTACAGCACATTGAGCCGCCCGGTAGAGCTGTACCACGAAGCTCCCAGCACTATTTCCCTCGTTTCCTTGCACGGCAGCATCTGATTTCCTTTCGGGGGCTCTGCTACAGTTAGTCATATATGATTTATAATCTGTGCAAACTTTGTATCGCTGGCTTCTAACCCTAAGTTTCTGTAGCCAGGGAGACTAAGGAACACTGAGAAGACATGATGTCTTTGTCCTCCCCTCAGCACCCCCTTTGCTCGGGTGTTCATTTTGTCTCCCGTTCCTGTCGCACTCTTCCTTGTCTATCCTGATGCTCACAGTCAAATATTTTACTGTACGAGTACATGTATATAGCGGTGGCAACAGCACTAAAAGCGGACGCGAACTCTACTGTAACCCTTCTGTGGAATGATAATCAGAGCCTCCATCCATGCATAAATCAACATGGATCTATTTACTATGGGAACGATTAATTCCATGCTTTATCTTGCCTAGATTGCCCCGTTTGGCTTCGCTTCTAGCCTTGCTGGGCTAAAGTAGTATTTAGTGCTAAAAGATGGTGTACGCTACCCTAAATATATACACTAACCCTAATTCTCACTTGTCTGACCTCTTGCTTATACAAACCGAAGGATCTCTGTCGACTAAGCCACGTCTTACATCTTATTTTGCCCAAGACGATGAGAATAACTTCTCATAAGCCTGACTAAACCAATCTTGCCATAAAGCAAGCAATACTGCTATTCTTATATTTCACCACGTCTCAATCTAATATGGAATCTACGTATATTGACTACTAACTATTCCCAAACTACGACTTATACATGGCATACTCACTAATCGGTTTCTATATATCAAGGCATAAAAAGAAACAAGTGTCATCAAAGTTAATTAAAACTAAGACAGCTGGGATAGGCGGTATCAATATGCACATGACGAAAATCTAGTACGATAGTGCTATACATATGGGCATGGGTTAGTGCGAGCTGTATACTATTCTCATAACTCAAGCCTCACCGTTAGAGGACATAAGGGCAATCAATATTATAAAAAGGCTATAGCAAACTATTTCAAGTAGCAAGTAGATGTAGCTAAATAGTAACGACCACATAAGTGGTGCATTGCTGGATGACAAAAGAAAGGTCAGATATTCGACAAGGCACACCAAGCTGATAAACCATAGCTAGATGTCGAAAACATGCCGAATATTTCTACGACATTTCATCGTCATAGCCTCATAAGTAAGCGGTGATAAGTTACACCTCGAATAAGGCAATCAGAAAACATGTCCGCAATTGCTAAGCAGCCTTCACCGGCTGACTTTTACCCATGATAAAAACTAAAATAAGCCTTATTCTATGTAGCAAGCGTACCTTTGATTTGGCTCGTCTATCTAACTATTTTGGCACTCTTGTGTAAAATCATGTCTGCCCAGCACAGGTGAGCTACTATGCGTATATCACGGATACTTTCTTCGTCAACCATGGAAGCGGGAACTACTTGGGACAGCAGGATCATTATCTAGCTACCCCTCTCTCACTCTGCCTGAATACTAAAGCCAGAACCGTTATCTCCATTTATTCTTTCTCATGGGTTCACGAGCCATGATCGATGCTAATCTTAGGTGGTTATTGTCCGTATTGAAGCACATCAAGAAACGATCAACAGCGCGCGGGTTGTCTTGTCTTTGAAATGTGGTGGCTTCCTATCAGCAGTCAAGCTCTGGAAGCTTTTTTTCGATAAGCAGGCCGTCCCCCCTTTTCCTTTTTTTTTTTTTTACGACATCAGCTTTGTATACATACATGAATGCATATGTATCTGTATGTACGTTGAATAGCAACTAACTGGATGTGTATCAGATGCAGCTAGATGCTCAGCCTTTATCTCGACCATCTGTATCATGGATTGCTCATGTGCCAGGTTTTGCTCCCTGGCAAGGGCAGCAAAATTTAAGCCAATCCGCAAATTTGCATTGTGACTAACTATGTATTGTGCAGCTCTTTCCCTCGCAAACAAAGGCCTTGTTTTTGTTTTCTAGCTCTTGATTGATAGGATCAGTGGCCAATAAAAGCCCTAATCATCATTGCACTAATTTATCAACCAGCCGGGCCGCTTAGCAGACATGCAGGACAGGGCACCGCTATTGTTAGGAAAAAGCGTAGCGAGTTTCTGTTTAGTTAGCATCTTTGTATCGGAGCGGATTATACGGTAGCAGTGGGAAGGGCCAGAAAAAAAACCAAGTAGTGTAAGTAGCATTTATTTTCTCATTTGTATTTGTCAAGGCTCCCTGAAACTCCGACGGACTCCCCCAAATGACAACAACATAAGGCGATAATTTGCAGTTCCGCTTTAAAAACGACCGCTCTACGTATTTTGTCAAATAACAGGATAAGCAGACATACTTTGCAACTATTGCCTATAGATTCGCAACCACCGTTTGATGGCTAGCTTATCTGCAGTTATCGCCGTTTCTGCCGCACGATTGGTGGCGGGGTGACCATCGGCTTACGGTGTAGGGTGAGAAAGGCATTACAAGATGGCTCGGTAGAAAGGCGTAGGGTAACTATGGAAAGTTAATAGAAATAGATAATTGATACATGATAATGTGGTCTAACCCGAATGAACGACATGTTAAGGTGGAGTCTGATTACTCACACTGATGAAAACCTGTGAAATATCAAGCTTCGGGTTAGGGTGTGATATTGATAAAACCGTCGTGGAGTATTGATGTTATTTTTTTTTCTGATAACGTCTTCTTTTTCCCACTGTAGTTCAAATCCACGTACGATAAAAAACCATTTTCTCTCTATCATTAGCGAGATCGAGGAAATTTCAACTGTCATATCCTGTTTGTATGCAATAGAAGATGGTAAAAGATTTAGTGAATACGTGTTGTAACCCAAATGAGCCGTCTTCCCGTATGACGAGTTGTCATGGTTCGCTCAATAAGGTTGTTTACACTACGAGCCTTAGTTCCTAAAGAGGAAACAAAAGTAAAGCTCCTTTTTTCACTTTATCAGCAGCCCACACCTAATCTGTTCTTGTTGGCAGTTATACGAACTCGGGTATAGCATACTAGGCCACCCATTGATTGTATGTCAATGGTGAGAAAACAAAACAACATTAAAGTTAGACCACCATTTTTGAAGACAGGTTTAAATTGTTAAGCTAACTAATTATAGTATACTCATGGTAAAAGCGGTATTAGCACCATGAAAACTTGATAAGTATGAATACACTTGTACATATGTGCAATCGGAATTTTTCACAGTTGCATTGTATTAACGTAGTATTGCAGCATGTAGTAACAGACCATCGGACTTTCAAGTGTTAAGACGAGTGGCTTTCTGGATTTGACATGCGATAAAGCGTCTTTTAGTCGGTTCTGGGCTTGGACCTAAATTTATTGTATGTATTTGGCGCCAATAATCATTACCAAGGATGTCGTATAGTTAGCTAGCTACGATATAGAGAATCATCTGCATCTTCCCCCCACAAGACCGATAAAAAGTCCGGAATATAGTCTTTATTCGAGAGATATAACGCTACTTTGGGTATGCTTGAGGTATATACCTCAGCTATTAACGAGAGATATAACATGCCTTTTGCTTATCTTGATATACAGCCGCCATGTATAACGTGTGATCACATGTACGGGACAAAAGACGAGCCACTTTTAGACGCTTTACTAGGTATCATATCTAGATAGCCACCACAGTGGCACAAAAACAAGCATGATCATCTATATGATCATCATTGGGTATAGCCTCTATACCTTTTTATTTTTAGTTTTGTTCTCTAGCTATGTACTTCTTAGCCATATGGTGAATACGCCTCTGTCACTACCTAGTCTGCTGACATCTGACAAAAAAATCATGGGACTTATCTGTCTCTACATGTACATTGTATATTTTCCTCGTAAACAAGTTCACGGAAATTTTATCTGGTCTGTTTTGTCTTGCCGTATTACTTCCCTTCATGGTCATCTACTGTGTCTAGGCCGATATCCTCCTGATATCTACTCTCTGAATAGAAGATCCTTCGTCCTGTTCTCTGTCCAGAGTTTATGACTTGCTGGTCTTTTTTCTCTTTAGTCTGTTTCATAGATCAAATGCAAGTCCTGCTGTTTCTATAACCATGAATATAGTTTACATTGGCTATACAGATCCAGAGAGACCATGATATTGCCTTTTGCAAAAGTTTCTCACTTCATACCTTGATGCTTTCCAATGACATCTTCGAACTTGGCACCCCCTGCTAAGATATTGGTCTGGACTCTCACCCCCTCCCCGGTTAGACCGCTGTGACTTTAGAACGCACACACACTGAGAGAGAAAAGAAGCCCGACCAACTGTCCATGACGGTACAACATCTTGCAGATCACACCCCTTCAAGAAGTCTCCGCTGGGCCCGGGGCTTTATCTGTGTATCTGGCTAGCTTAATATTGGGATGCAGAGTCACTGGTTAGAGAATGACCCCTTATGGTGGTGATATTGTATGTAGGAAGACTATACTTTCAAGGCTATCTTCAAACTGTAATCTGCTTAGCTGGCCACCGCTTTAGTTGCTCTGCTAGTTTGTTTTTAGCTACAAGTATAGTATTGTTCCTTGGAAGAAACCCGGGGAGGAGTTTCTTTTTTGGTAATTCCAGCCCAAACGCCTCCCATATGTTGATGTCGATTACCTGCACAAAGATACAAAAGTACATCCAACTTTGTTCAAGGGATCTTGCTTATAGCCATTTTAGCAACAAACAGTACCACGAACCAAGAAAAAGATGCCTCTCGACCGTAGAGAAACTACGGAGGTTGCCTGGGGGCGCCATCGGATGGTGGTAAGCGAAGTCAGACTACTCTCTATCAAAAGGCCGTAACCGAAGTGGATCTGAAGACCACTTGTGGCTTAGCGAGCACCAAATATTCTCTTCACGCATTTGTATGGATAAAGGACCTTGACGCATGAGAAGACCGTGATGTAAGGCCAGTTAGTGAGAATGACTATATATCTCGATATATAGATATGTGAGTTATCAGTGCGAGACTACATCGCTTTTATGGACTTCATAGCATAACTCCCTATGATACCGTTGCAATATGAGTATGTAATTAAATTGATTTTAAGAAAGTATCCTGAAAGGCGTGCATACTAGGCTTTCACGCTTGCATGTGGCTTGTGCAGCGTATCATCCCTAATATATGTGTCCAGCAGTGGAGTTGAATCCTTAGTTTGCTGACCAGCGGTTTTGTTTCGTTTCTTTAACCTAGAATACGGTCGTGGCATGTGTTGTAGTTGTAATTTCAGCGTGCACGACTGAATATCTCAACTATTTACTCCATCATGGTGTAGCTATGCACGCGCCACGATATTGCTGCATGATGTCGAGAAATACTTTGCATTGCGGCCGTGATCTTTGATGGTTCTGTTGTTTTCATAGGTAAAGATTAGGTTGTTGTCATTCAACCATGTCACAAAGTATAAAGGCTACGTTTGCGCCATTTTGGAAGTTCACGGACGTCTTTAACTCACGCTCTGTGCAACGTTTCGATACACCAGGCTTTTATTAGTACCTTTTGTATAGCTTATTTACTATTTAAATATTGTACCGTTGATATGCTGCTTTATGTACTAGGCTGCTCTTCTACTTATCGAAATTTTGCGTACGCTACTGGTGGCAAAACTTCTAAAAACCTTCAAACTTACGTGACTAATTGCCATTTTCTTTTTTTTCTCTTTCTTTTTGGGACTATTAATATGATAGTGGCCCCATACTTTTCTCACAGTGCAGTATACAAAAAAACTTAAAAATGGCCAAAAAAAAAAGCAATGATAAAAGCCCAGTTTGCTAGTTAGGCACACCACTTCGATTCATCTTACAGATATATCAACTAATGAATCCGCTGAGGTCACTGTGCCGTGGCCGCACCCCCTTCAAGTCCGCGTTCTATTCTTTCTTCCGGGACTTATATGTCGTTCTTTTCTTCAGTTTCCTCTTTTCAGGTTTGTTTACCCCCGAAAAGAGTCCAGCCAAGACTAGTTATATATCTATAGATAGAAATAGAGCGAGATATTGAGACTGACTGGTGAGATATATCATTATGGCTGATTCGAACAATATAAAACATAAAACTTGTACCTGTGTCTTTAGTATCAGTTGTCATACAACAAATGATTCACATTGGGAGCATTCCTACTCCAATGCCCTATCTACATAGTAACCTTGGCCAACTTATACAAATTTGGATCAAAAAAAGAAACGACAAGACCTCAATTGTGACATTCGCAAGAAGAACATGGAGTCTTTTGCTCCATTCCCAAGTAGGATATAGATGATAGCGATCAATTTTATTACTATATTTTAAAAAGCATGCCTTTATGTGTTTAATCTAACTACCAACCAATGGAAATATTGATTAATCAATAGACCTCAACTTGTCTGTAGCACAGCTGATACATACATATACGTAGTATCCAAACAATTTCAATGTTAGCGGGCTTCCTTTTGCTTAGGTCGATTGTATTAAGAAGCTTGCCTGGGCGCTAACCACATGGCTATGCTAAACATCAACCAACAACCACCCTCTTCGTGGACCCTAGTAGACGAAGAAGAGAACGAAAATTAGTGTGCCACCAACAGCTATGGTGTGGAAGTTCCTTTGGTCTGCATGGTCGAAGACACCCAAACAACGTTTTCAGACACCGCCCTAGTCTAGCTAGTATCTGTACATGCACAGCGGTTGCTGGACGTAAATAGTGATTGCAGATTTCAAACAAATGTCTACCTAGTCCCTTCACTGTGTGTCTTGCAGGTAATCTACTTTGTAGAAGGGATAGAAGGGAACAGTACGACGGACCCAAGAGCCCTTGCCAAGGTCTATTGACATCTCGGACAAACAAAACGTTCTCCGAGCTCTACCTCGGCGTTTGGCATACGGATACAAGCACAAGTTTTGAATCAAGAGCCTTGCAAGCGAGCGTTAATCACTGATATCTGACGGGCGTTATCATATCTTTAGAAGTTAAGTTCCATTGTCGAGGATTTGCTACGGAGTCAGGCAACTAATACACACAATGCGGCTTGATCTGACAGTAGACAACGCATACAATGTATAGTATTTGTCAGTCATCTATATATGTATGTACTGAGTACACACCTGAATTAGGCCGGCAACTTATACAAGGCAGACAACAAGAGGTATTTGGCTCTAAGTGTTTGCTGATATGTTCGAAGCTGAGATTCTTCTAGCCAATAAAGAGTAATAGCAGTATCAATATGTAGATTAGTTGGCTATAAAATGATACCTTGATGAGATGGGCGTACTACATATCTGACTATGTAGGCTAGATGATACTGACGGAATTCAAGATGAACGTCGGTCTAATTTTTACTTTTTCTGGAGTACATGCATGCCAGTCAATAGTGGGAAAGATAAGGCGAAAAACGTGATAAAAATCCAACATAAAGATAGAGTTTCTTTTATTTACATGATATGGCCTATCTATCGCATTTCATCTATAAAAAAAAATCTAGAACTGCCGCTTATTGATCGTGGTGGATTTGACTGGTTACAAGCTATTCCCAGGCTTTCTTACTTGAGCACAGAGCCCTTAAACTCTGTATATTGTAGGTGTTGCGTGCCTTTAGGAATGTTTTAGCACTACTGGACGCTGTAAATAGAAATGTCGTCGGGGCTCTGGGAGTTAGGGCCCACTGTACTACAACCTACTACTTGAACAATGACGGTCCCTTGCCGGCTGTAATTCCTGGACAAAAGGTGGGTTTCTAATACTGCTAGCACTAACTCTTATTTTGATGTCAATGGGTGTACGCCCCTAGGACAGGATTGTGAATTACCCTCTAGCCTGTTCCCATCAGGGCAGTCAAGATATTCCAGCAAATAACCAAGTCAAGCTTGGCGGGTTCTTTATTTCTTTCCATTCCTTCTCACGATCCCGTTGTGACGCTGCTATATAATATGGGGATGATGGGATGGATATGGAATAGAACTAATTCTAAACTATAGATATAAGTTGACACAGGCGACATCATCAGGGCGGTGGAGACGTTAGAAAATAATGTCAAAGCACTGCGATTCATGTACTAATAAGACCTTTCGGTGATATGTCACGATAGTATCATGCATTGAAGATTTCTCACTTTATTTTTATACGCGAGTCAAGCTCGCTTCAAGTAACACTTGAAATGCTAAATCAAGACCCAGCAGTTCAATTCTAGTGGGAGATTTTAATGTCTATGTGGCATGGAGAATTTCTTTTTTTTTAAAGAATAGCACCCTACACCGCATATCCGTTGAACCGATTTCAGTCAAGTTTTCTCTTCTACTGCTTTGCCGCTGCATGATTTATGCTTGTCACTTAAAAATCAAGTCTTAACTGTTGACTATTTTTTTTAGAAAATAGGAATGATCATAAATATGGGAGAAAAAAACAAAGAAGAGGCAACTTGTTTAGACAGTTAAGCACGGCTGATCCCAATGAGACAGGAGATACTGAGAGTAGCATAGCAGGTTACTAAAATGCTGGGCGCTTGACGTCAAAATTATAGTAGGGACTCTTGACATGATGGAGGTAAACAATAAACAGATACAGCCAGCCCTAGGGACACGAAAGGTGGGTATGCATTATACAGCATGATATATAGCTTAGAAGGGTTTGATTACCTTGCTTATCACAGTCCGTGTATTTTACGGCGCTATCTTGGCTTTGTTTTCTCAAGCTGTTTGTCTTTCTTTTTTGCACATGAGATACTGGAATATTATGGCTCAAGCCGTGTCTACTAGAACATTGATGAATAGTAGACGAAATAAATATAGCAAAGTCAGCCAGACCGTATCTGCAGGTGGCTTGCTGGTGACCGGTCCGGAATTCACGAGGGTGTAAGCAAGGGAGACAATTTTGCAGTGTTGAATCAATAGTAGTATCTCTTTGACATCGCTTCGAGGCAGAAACATGAACACGATAGAACCAGTTCCAGAGAAACAAAATCACCTTACATGGGCATTTGGTGGCGATTCTCAGATGGTGTGATATACCAGGAAACCTATTTTTCTTTCCAGAAGTCCCGGATTTATAAGGTGAACATGTTTTTAGTATCATGGCAATGCATAGCATAAAGTTTACCAAGAAATAGATACATTTTTGTATCTCCAAAGCTGGACAGCGCATTTGCTAGACCTGCATATTTGTTGGCGTCACAAGTTGATAATGATACCAACTGCAAGTGGGGTTTGACTTGCACCAACCCCTACCTGACTGAGTACAAATTGTATCATTGCCTTGGCAGGAGAATGGCTATAGGGTACTATAACGCTTGATTCTCTTAATGGAATCACGAGTAGGCGAGTAGACAGAAGAATGTGCATATGCACATTTGGACCTGAGCAACCATGACTCAACCTGAGCAGCAATAAGAGTATGTCATCATACATATATAGGTATTTGAATCTGGATGTATGTCTGTATATAATATAACGGGTAAAAGGAATAGTGCCCAACTAGTAGTATCAAAAGCAGTAAAATATAGTTACTGGATTTTGATCTCTGCCATTCTGATGTGAGACGACTGCGGATGCTTCTAACTGACCAAAACCTTGTATATTGTAGATACTGTATATGATATAATGTGCATACATGTCTTCAAATTTCTAGGTGTATATCTGTATACTGTGCTTGTACTCATAGCTATTACAATAGGCAAGTTTAGCAGAGACCCAACCGCACAATACGAGAGAGAGCCCAAAAGGTTCTACTACAAGGCGCGAATCAGCCTAGCTGAGCCGGAGTATCTTCCTGTCTATGTATCTGTATCTGTTCATCAATAGCACCAACCTCACATATAGCGAGAGCCAAAGTAGAGGAAAAGAAACGCAACGTTCCCTGCTATTCAGGCGCCAAGTGGCACGTCCTGGGTATTTGGTTCTAGGCTGGCTGAGGACTAGCATTTCCAAGCAGAAAAAGTCGCACCTCAGTTTTCTTCCTCTCCCTTCAGGTGGCTCTACCCTTTTTTTTCTTGTTCAATGTCCCGGCCTAATTCATCGTAATAGGAAATGATCGACACACTCAAGATAGCCTGAATGGTGCCCGCGGCCCGCCGGTCAAAGGAGAATAACAAATCTGAACATATGGTTTGTTGCTATACTCACCTATCATATAAATCGGACGCTGTAGATTTCTCTACGAAAGATAAACACCAGAGATTGAAGGGGCAAAGTCCGCCTGCTAGCCAAACTTAAGCTTGAGTCACGGTTTGTAAGATCTCCTGACAACCTAGTCATGTAGTAACCTAGTAGGAGCCAATATATCTTCGGACGTCCGGTGCAATGTGGCGCTGGCAGCTTAGCTTATTGCTCACTTAGCAAACGATTCCTTTGAACCTAGAGCTTGATTTATCCTTGTTCTAGTTATGCTTATGTTCGAGGCAAATGCCGTTGCTCGTTTAATTCTCGTTTTCACCACACATGCTTGCCTTGTGTTGTTCCATCTCTTAACAAGAAAATAGTAGCTAGAGGTGTTTCCTTAGGATCGAGATAAAGTTTTGCTAGTAACAAGTTGTAGTTCATGCGCAGACAACTCAATGAACATCTAAAAGAGTAAAATCCTAGTTGTGTGCTAACCTCAACTCGTCTGTACTTCGATTAGTCTCCGGACATATATTTCACTCCTGACAACAGACTTTCCTAAGTTCAAAATTGACTCCTCTGCATCATTGCCGGCCATTCTTATCTTTGGATTTGCATATCATCTGTATCAGGCTTGATATCTTTCTATACACGCCCCTTCTATCTACAACTTCAAAAGTAAAGCGTGGAACATTGGTTCATATCCGGCATTCACTTGCGAGTATTGCGATATCAAGACGCCTGGATATGCTCAACCGGCGTGTGACGATACTTGTGAAGTTTTTAGATCCAAGCGCAGGTACTGCTTGTTTTAGTGTGTGATGTGCTTGGAGACTTTTCAGCCTCTCTATATACACCTGAAGCAGATACCTATGCGACCCTAAGACGATCAAGGTAGGACGTCTGTGTAGCCGCCGGCCAAACTCATGATAAGCGCACAATATACTTAATATACGATCCGGGCCTTGCTCTAGGCGTATCATGTACCATAAAAATACCTGTATCATAACGATCACTCTCTCTCTATACCGCCGTAACCTGATATCACCCTTCTAGACCCCCGTCAGATATGTAACTCTTACACAATCAAAGTATGACTGCTTACCTTCTCTCTGCCTCATTATTATCATTAGTATGACTACTTTGCCTGGTATGATACGTACACCCTGTCTTGTTAGAACATGAAAACAGCAGTTTGGTCTTATAATTCAATGGGAAACCTGAAGCTTAATCAAGGTGGTTGGCCTGTATTGATCCAACATGAGTGTGTACCTAGTCATGCCACATATTGCACATGTTCTACTTGTTCGATATCCCGTGTTATATCTCTATTTTGTGCATACAAGATGCCGCTTGATGCTTCTATCACGATAAGTCACGGATACTAATGTATTCAAAATGAGCTCCACCGAGACATGCATAAATATATATGTCTTCATTCTTAATCCGGCCTGGCTCGACACATTAATTATCAAATAATATATTGAATCACAGAAAGTATCAATTTACAATACTACAATAATGTAGCTATACATCGTGGACTCATGAAGCGATATAGGTGGTAGTTATGCCCAGAAAGACAAAAACTATACTATATTTCATCACCATGGTTTGTATATATATATATATTGTTGTATAATACTACAAGTAGCCGAATTCCATAATTTAATCGATATACGATATTCTGCACACTCCTCTAACTTAGCGTGAATCCGTATTTTGAATGCCGATGTACAAATAAACGTCAATGTGATCTGCCGCCTCAGTTTACATACAGGTTATAGCTACCTGTAAGCATAGTAGAGGGCGTGTGTCTTGATAGTTCCCATCTATCGCTGAGACTCTGCAAGATCCTACGCTTGGATGGCTGCACGACTAAGACCCTTAAGAACTGATACTAACTCAACTGTCTATCGGTACACACGATATCTTACATGTAGACATGAGCCCAAGCAGAATCTAGTCGTTAAGCCTGCGTACCAACATATAGACGCACTCGTCTATCTGCAGAAACAGATGCAATATGCAGAGTTTCGGGTTTCCACTTCTTTTAGATATCGGCGACCTGATTCAATGTACCGAGGATATAACCGTTGTAGCTGATGTCTTTACATAGTTAGGCTTCTACAATTGCATCCAACGACCCTCCCCCCCCCCCCCCCCCCTTTCGAATTCGTAAGACATGCTTGAGCTGACAACAAACAACTCACTCTAGAGTCAACTTACGCTCGGTTTGCTGCATGTCCAACCAAGTTTCTATATTGTATGTTTAGGTTTAGATAGCTTTGTAAGTCTACTATTGATTCCTGCACAAGCCTCATGTGAAAGAGGGGCACATACAATGATAGCTATCCCTTGCTCCCTTCGATGTGAGAGACACTCTGGATATTTATTCTGTACCCAGGCTATCTTTTGACATACCTAAGCTTGAGTGGTTCTGTTCCAGCTTGAGATTCCATACACATTATGGATATATTCTCTTGATCATAATGTCCATTGTCCATGAGTTAGTAATCCCGTCGATCCTATATCACCCTTCAATGTGAGGCTTGGTCTGCCACCTCGTTAGTCTGCATAATATCATCCCGATTCTTCACCGACTATGCTATAAGCCCCTAGATATTACAATGGGCATCGATTTACATTTCAGCTCTTGCGGGGGGAAGTCAGTTGGTAGATTCGGAAAATGATTTTCACAAGCACAAGAACACCGGCATTTCTAAATAAGTCTTTTTCATTGGCCTAGTGTTAGTAATCGTATACAGCTATGTGTCATTATGCTACGGTACATGATATAGGTTGCCACTTAAATCGCATTACACTTTGATAGCAAGGCTAGTTCTTAGATTCAATAGGGCAGTTGAGTTGAACTGATATATTGTACATGTGAGACGTAACGCAGAATATCCTAGAAACGAGAGAGTTTAGTAGATACAACGTGGTTAGCTGTTCGAATACAAAGATTACACATCAAAGCTGTACTATGTATCTATACAAAGCGATGAACATCATGTACAACAAGACTTGTAGTACAGACCACTAACTCTTGTAAAGGATATCAAACTACCAAGATAGTGCCTATTATGTTGTATCACCAGATACCTATAAGCGTAGAAATGTATCTTCAATTCATATAATCCGAGGGTTTTGGTTCTTTACATCTCATCTTGCCATTGTATACCTAAGACAAGGCAGGGCCAGTTGTTCAGTAGCCATTCATCTAAAAGTGCTGTATAAACTTGCCGAAATATAAACACCCAACCTTAACATCCATCCCAAAAGTAGTTTAAGAACAGACTATCTGTCGTCACTATAACTGCAATTTGAAAGCGGTTCCGCCTTTAGACCGGACAACCGCTTGAAGATTGAGTCAGCCTAGAAACCTTGATAGGTAGACATGTAGCATTATGTATAAGTCATCTTTATCAAATAGCATTCTTCGATGTTGTGCTATAGTTAGTAGTACTATATTGGTTTCTTTTTCTCGGCTCTTGTTTTTTTGAGTTTTTCATCACACTCTATAATCAACGAATGTACAGGTATGGCCGGAGTTTCCCTGGTGGACCTCCTAACTGTATATATTTGTCTATTAGAGGGTGAGGGTAATAGCGGATTCGGTACCAGGAGTATAGAATTTTGCATGTGTGCACATCACTTCGCATGTAAGCACCATTCCATCCTTAAGATTTATATCAATTGAGCTGTTATGCTGCCACCCAATCTAACTTAATATAAGATTATGTGTATACATAGTTGCTGGCAGAAACTTGAAGGATTCATACTCCTTAATCGATACAAGTGTACAGATAGAGTACTCATAATATATCTGTATTAAACCCTTTTTACCTATTAGAGATATAGTTTCCGTAGTCACATCGAATATTAAACTGTGAGCTGTCAGACATTGAGGCTTTGGTCGCTTCGGTAGCATGCTTATCCTCTGCCTGCATTGGCCTCGTTTGAATTTTCATTGGTATTTCCAATTCTCCCCAATCTATACTCCGTAGATAGACTACACGAGGTCTGTTTGTGGATCTTTTAGCTCAAGTTTATCAAGTATCTAGACAAGATCTGCTCGGATATTCACCAACGGAGGTGATGTATACGCCAAGATGAATTTGGCAAGCTCGATATTTGTAGGTCAATCTTTACAATATCAAATTTAATTGTGCACGTGCCCGTATGGAAACACAGAACAGAAATAGTACCTACGTACAATAGGTACTTCACTACTGCCGTGTTCTATGTTTGAACCCGATGAACAGTAATATTGGTCAATACTATACATATATTAGTATCAAATTCTATGTCAATATAGCCTATCAAATAATGGGCTTCACTGTACTACATAGACGTTTATGTATGGAGTATATGCTTTTAAAAACATTAAAGATTAAAATTTTAGAGAAGATTAAAATTTAAAATAAAGGGAAAATGGCTATATTACGTATAATCGCAGTATCAAGTAAGCCTATATCAACTTTCACTCTAAATTCTAACCCCACAAGTCTATCCTACCCACAAATACTAGGTCAAAGCATAAATCAGCAGACTGGGGTGTACCCACTTGTGCTTGTGCAACCTCAACGATAGTGCAAACTATCCTTAAGATGATCAACTCAAACTTCAGTTGATGATTATATTAGTATGAATTATGTTCCTAATACTGTCCATGTTCAAATGTTTTTCTTTATAATTCGAAAGTTGGCATCGCAAATAATCTAATATTACTCACATATCATACCGACACCCCATTTATCCAATAGTATCCCTTTGACCATAGCTCAGCCGCAGATATCATTATCTCCCTTGCAAGATTCACCGCACTATACTCTCTTGTAAACCAAGAAATAGATATGTTCTGGAAATAACATTCATATCTTGCATACATCAAAAGTTTAGAAAGAATCATTGGCTACTGATAATGAACGACATATCTTCATGTATTCCACCGTAGGGCAAGCACAGACACTGGCTGTAGTAAGTGATGACCAGATTTATACCAACCTACTCCCACACATTTTGTATGTGACTCCAGGTGAAACGGAACTACCAAGGCCTGTTTCCATAGATCAATTTCCCGGGCACCTACATATGGAAGACTCATTACCCAATAAGTCTAGCTTCATGCGATACAGTTCTCATATATCATAGGTGACTCGAGATTCGAACTCTGTTTCTCATAGCTTCCACGGAGAAACCGTACGACCAAACTTGCTTTAAATTCTATCATGTTCAATGCCTTTGTTGACTCAAGTCAGCCGAAATCCGGAACTTGGGCTGTGGTGGATGGATAGAACTACATTATCTTCGCTTTAGACTGGAACATATTCGCATAATAAAGAGCTGTTTAGTTGAGAGAGATGTGTGGTATTACTCAATCCACTCTCTCATTTCTTCTTACCTTTTCTACTTACGAGACCCTCTTGCGCAATATACCACTTAGTATCTTTCCAGCATGTATAGTATATCCCTTAACGCTGATAATATGGAATCTTTAGGAAATTTCTTTCATTTCAAGACAGTCCCCATACCAAGCGCATTATTGTAGTCACAAAATGCCACTATAGTGCTTATTTTCTTTTGTTTAGTTCTAACAAAGAAGCCTTGGGAACAATACACTTCTCAGATGTACCCGCAATGTTAATGACTTTGCCTCCTAAGGCAAAAACAAAGGTGGGATGGTAAAACAGACTTGCCCCATCGTCTTTTCCTTGACCCTTTAAATCCCGATGTTTACGATGGCGTATCTCATACGGCAATAGTATATGGGTAGTTTTGCTTTCAAGCCCAATGTCTTCAATTCCGAGTGTTCCTTTTCATCATCTCCTTTCCAGAATATGCCACTATAATTTCCACCAACAAATTAATACGCCATATTGCTAATGTTAAGCCATCAGTGAGGATCGATAGAGACACAAAATGTTTTGACTCGAAAATGCACACTTCATGCATATATCTCAAAACTTTAGTTCATATAACGCCATAGATCCTAAAAAAAGAAATCTCTGTTCACTCGAAAGGGATCAGTTTGTCAGCACCATATCTCATCAACAATCAGCTACCGCCTCCTTCCTACTTTATCATTACTTGTTTCGAGGCTTAGAACTTGAAATTGATAACTATCCCTTTATGTTTGTATAACCTCCCACATCTTAGAAATCACTCCTACGCTAATGATGGCCTGCTACCCTTTGAAGCTGTTTCACGAGAAACAGCACCCATTTTTCTTCCCCCTATCGTTGACTAGAACTCCCACATAGGTCAACTTTGCCGCTCTAAATTGTATGTTTAGCGATGCCTGTATGTAAAATCTAGAGATATTTCATATACACACACCTTATTGTCTTTCTGCCATGTAGAATACTTCCCTTGAAGGCATATCCGTTGTTCCATAACTCACGACGCCTTTATAGATATACACTGATGAAGATCTGAATTTCAGTGTCTCTCTACTCTATCTGTTTCATACAATCATTTCCACTTCAGGTATGTATTGTACATCAAAGATAGAGCACTACCAGGATTACAATCACGGTACTCTGTCTCTCCAGACTATAAGTTTCTGTCTACCAAGTTTATATATGTACATGGTACTTCGCCTTGAATTATTAGATCTGATGTCTCCTCTTCTCTTACTGTGCGGATCTGCATCATCTCTCTCAGACACAATAGACTATATGGAAAGTCATCACCCAATCAAGTTTTGTCTATCGTTTTCACGCGCTTGATACGAACTACTAGTAGTTCATTGTTTTGATCAATGTATCCATCGTAGCTCCCTATTCTTAATGCTATAAATCTTTGTCATGGCCCTTTTGTACGAAATGTAGTATTCAAGCCAGTTCTCAAGACTTGCGGTAATTCGACTAGCAGTGAGAAAAGAATCAAGTACTATAGTATACATATCTTCATAGCTCTATAGCTCCATAAGACTAATGAATTCAATAAAAAATAAGCAGAAAAATAATCAAAACTAAAATATATAGTATTCCGTACATCATTATACATAGTGACTCATATGCTTCATATCGTGTTGTTGTATATTCAACTCAAAGGTCGAGTACACATCAAGTAGATTGTCTTTCTTTTTGGGCATATCATGAAGAGACATGTTTTTTCTACCTAGAATTTTTAGCCAACCTATTGTTTGACCGCTCGCTTTTGTGTCCCCTCGGTGACAAAGCAAAGCCCCAAAATGGATACATCTTGATCCATCATTATATAGTATATCTTTCAGTAGAGTACTTTCCCTGATGCCTGACTATGCAATTTAAATCATTGGGCTTAACAAACAATGATTACAATTCCATTGATACCCTTTTTTCGGCAAAGGATAATATTGGTCTATGCTCGTGTGAAACCTATCCCACTAACTTATATATGATAACTTACTGAAAATACCTACATCTCAGTGGTACAGGCCACTTTCTTGGCTCCATTGTACCTTGAGTTTCGCCGCTTTGAACGATAATCACTCAGAAAAAAAAATGAAAACAAAACAAAACAAAACAACGTCATGTCTCTCAAATAACAACGATCATGTCATTGATCCCTGACTGTAATCTCGAATGCAACTGTTTGAAATGGGGTGCCCTTGAGAGTACTGTAGCTTTTTTCGGGGCACTATAATTCCTCGGAGTGTACCCCTGGACAAAACTCTTTTACCGCCTTTTTGTTTTTGGCACACCGCTTCCAAAAGAGTAAAAGATGAACTTGAGCGCACCACTACTTACTTGATACTTTGAAGATACATGTGGTTTTGAAGATAATTTAGAAGATAAATACTAGACTGGTCAACTGAAAAAGAAAATAAAATAAGAAACTAAAGGAGAAAAAAAACATTAACTCACAATCATCTTGCAATCAATTTGCAATCTTTCAATCATAGCACTGAGGATATTGAGGACTTAACTGGCTGTATATGGAGCAGCTCCTATAAAATATACATTTGGCATGGTTAGGGACCCTTGACTGTGAGGTCAAAGCACGACAGAATATTGAAGTATTAGCTGAACCACAGCCTTGTTCTGTTCGCTTTCATTTGCAATTTGGCTTGCCATGTCCACATGAGATGCAGGAATTAGAAACTCTTACAAAAGAGGACACTGGCCCGTTTCCCATGTATTGGCTGGGCCAAGATACTACTTTAGCTGATCCTTTGGTAACTATTTTTCTCGTTTAGTTCTTGTCTATTCAAAGTCCAAGTCAAAGATCAAGAACTAGCAAAGACATGAGAATCACGAACTTCGAAAAAGATTCTAGAAAATGTAGATGGAGAAGAAATTGAAAGTTCAAAGTGGTATAAGTAATACAACCATGACATGACTATTCAGCCCAGCCAAGAACATAAAAGTTAAGTTAAAAGTCTGAGTGAAAGTCGGACTTTTGCACTTGACAGCAAATGTAGTTTTCTAGTCTATCTGCAGATATTCTAGTCAATCCTGATCATTCTGGCCTATCAGTTAAGAACTTAGACTTTTGCATTTGACAACAAAGAAAGGTAAAGTTACTAGTCTATCTACGAAAAATTATATTCTATTCAATAACCATCATCCAGACTAGCAGTTACGCCCTAACCATTTCCAGGGAATGAACATATACAGAAGCATACAAGAAATCGATTGTCGAGCATAGAATCCAATTTCAAGTTTCTACTCAGACTTTTACATTATTAGCAAGTTTAGGGTTACTCATGGACGTTGAGCTGTATGTGCTGTAGCTAATCAAACCAAAAAAAATTTATATATAAGATACTTCCTTAACCCTACCCTATACAAAAGCCCTAATGCATATTAACCCTATATAGGAGACAATTATCCAGCCAATGAAATAAAACTTTTAGGTCCCCACATAGGTATAGGCACAGCGAATAAAAAGAGGTTTTTTCTTGAATTCTTTGGACCCACAAAAGACCAAGTATACGATTTCACATATAAGATTGCGGCCGCGCCCCGCTTGCTAAAAATCTCCTTGGAACTATATCGTCAAATCTCCACCTTTAGTCCATTCAACAACTTAACACCTACCACATCTATATCTAGCTAGGCAAGTAAGCAGTCCTAGGTGAATGTTTTCCCCAAGGCATATATACTATCACTAGCAACCTAAGAGGTATTTCTCGCGGAATATTCATCCTTCGCAAAACTAATTCGTCACTATCTTCGGCTTGGCTAAACACTAGACCGTGAGCTAGACTATACTAGTACATATACGTAGGTATGTATGAGTTATGGTAGACTCGTGAACTACATAGTTTGTAGAAGTGCCAGGAAAGATCCTGCGGTCATCCCGATATACCACGACGTAAGCCCCACGTGAAAGAAAGCTTTAGATCGTGGAACGGGTAGGAAATGGGTTGTTCAATGCCTGTCTAGCGGATCAAGAGGTACTAATCTCAGGTGAACATGTGACCATACAAACATCCTACATGTACTGCATTTTTTTGCAGGCACAGCGTCTGGTGCAAAGAAATTGTTGCCTAACTTGCTGCTAGCAGGTCAAGAGACGGAGTTTGGAATTCTAAGATTCTTAGGCTGACCCGGTAGTTCTGGGTCTATGCTATATCACGCTCTACAGATATGTATTCACCGGCTTATGCTCATAGCGGCGTAGAGATATGGGAAGCAAAGCATCGTCCACAGCCTGACATCTGACTGTGATCTCAAGGCGTTGTTCGCCACGCTACTTGAGTTTCTATATACAGATACAGATAAAATAGATAAATAGTCTGCAACTCTTAGATTTAGAGTCCCAGAAAGAGCACTTTTTCTGGGGGGGGGGGGGGGGGGCTCTAATCCCCCGGGGCATACCCATGCATCATTATTACACATACACCCAAGCAACTCCTATCTCTTTTAATAACCTCGGGGAATGGCGCTTCAAGGAGGACAATTAGCTAAATAAGATGAGGCTTGGGCTTCCAGCATAATAGCAGGTGGTCAAAAGTCCAAATACAGCTCCAAAAATTTTGGTGGTTTTTTGGTGGTTTTTTGGTGGTTTTTATTATTTACCTTTTAACAGCCGTTAAAGAGCCGAGAAAAATGGACTTGGCTTTTCTTTTATTTCCTGGGGTAGTCGGAGAAAACGAGTGGAGTGTTATGTCATTTCTTCTCTTTTAATATTAACTGTATTTTTATGCTGTGTTATTCCTGGGTTGTTCCCTGTGAATATAGTAGATATCTTAGTCTTAGTTAACCGTGCTACTAACTAGGACAGAGCGCTGGGGGAAGGACCCACAAGTAGATGAGGACCCAAGTACAGGACTCCCCGGCCATAAAGACTCCATTTCTATATGTATGAATAAACCATTTCTATGTACGAGAACAAATGTTCTGTATCTCAGTGGTCTGTCACTATTGAGAAGTAGGTTGTCCTTCACCTTACATTGTATACTAGTATTAGTTCAGGGCTGTGTATCTTAGGATACCGAGGGGCTACATAGCTATTAGAGTTCCATTTCCACCTTGATAAAATTGAATGAAAAAAACAAGTTGTACTAGGTCCCTAACAACCAATTACTTTTCCTCCAAACTCCCCATGACAACTAACATTCACTAGCCATTCTGATTTCCACACTACGACATTTTACTGGCATTATATAGCACAACTTAGCTTCTTGGCGGGCGCGAGTAGCCCCGGTCTTTGACCTGGATCGAGCTCTGGGCCAGATGACCAAACTTGGATGGCCCGTCTTCGCCTTGACACTTGGGTGGTATGGGGTATGGCCTAGAAAGCAAACAAAATGGACTTTGGATGGAACTGGCTAAGATCATACGTGATGGCCCTCGAGTTCTCCGAACTATAAGATGGCCATGATCGCCAGAGATAACAAGGGCATCAGATCTCCCTCTTCCGTCTTCATCCCTCATGCCTCCTGCTTCTGGACACTATTGAAGCTCGACTCTCCTCTATATATCTTGCCTTGACTTGTTCACTCTTAAGTCAAACTTTGGATACACATTCTTTACCACCCTCTTTCATGTGAATGTACACCCTTTTGTCACATCCCCTCTCATATATCACATATTCAAGATGGTTTTCTCACAGACCAACGCCATGAAGCTGCTTTCGCTGGCCGCTGTCACTGCCGTTACCGTGGCTGCTCGCCCTCAGTCTCTGGCTGCTCGTGCTGCTAACAACGCTCAGTGCCTGGAGCTCGCCATTTCAAACGGCACCCTAACTGCTGAGTGCCTCAACTTCCGTCCCCAGACTCACGTTATGCCCAAGCAGGGCTGGATCAACGATCCCTGTGCGCCTGGCTACGATTCTGTGAACCAGAACTACCACCTTGGTTTCCAGTGGGCTCCTGATTCCATTGAGTGGGGCAACATCTCTTGGGGTGGGGCTGTTTCCAAGGATCTATTCAACTGGCAGGTGGCTCTGAACACCAGCATTGCCCCACAGGATCCCAAATACCCTTATGATCTACTGGGTATCTTCACTGGTGGTGCCATCGATTCCAACATCAATGGTGAGAAGAACGGTACCATCACCGTCGCTTACACTGCCGTTGACTACCTTCCCATCACATGGAAGAGCAATTACACTCGCGGCTCTGAGTCTCTTGCTCTGGCCTTCTCCACCAACTCTGGTCTGACCTGGGAGCGCTACGACGGCAACATCATCATTGAGGATGGTCCTACTGATGTCGACATCATTGGCTGGCGTGATCCCTACGTTGCCGAGTGGCCCACTGTTGAGGCCATGCTGAACAATAACGTTACCGGCAACTACCTGTACGGTGTCATCTCTGGTGGCATCCGTGACACTACTCCTACCACCTGGCTGTACGAGATTGATGCCAATGCTCTTCAGAACTGGCGCTACGTCGGCCCTCTGGTCAACATTCCTGACCAGTACGACCCTTCACCTAAGTGGGTTGGTGGCTATGGAGCCAACTGGGAGGTTTGCAATTTCCTGAACATTGCCAACGAGGACAAGACCATTCGGCACGACTACCTTGTCTGTGGTTGCGAGGGCAAGAACGTCACCGATGAAGTTGCGGAAACTCAGGGCAACTTCCGTTCCGACAAGGGCCAGACTTGGTTCCAGGGTCCTTGGACTGTCAAGAACAACTCCGTTGAGATGGGCTACGAGCATGGTGGTCAACTCGACTACGGCTTTGTCTACGCCGGTAACTCCTTCTGGGATCCTGTCACTGAAACTCACATCTTCTGGGCTTGGCTTGGTGAGGATGATCTTCCTACTCGCTACCTGGAGACTCAGTTCTGGGCTGGTGTCATGTCCGTTCCCCGTACTATCAAGCTGTGGTCTATGGACAACGTTGTTAGCGCTCTGGTTTCCGAGCTGGACACTATTGCCTCTCTCGAGGTCACCCAGGGCACCACCAACTCTCGCGTTAGCGGTCTGTCTGCTATCGTCGACTCTCGTATGAAGGAGATGCGCCGCAAGCACACCATAATCCCCAAGTCCAAGAAGGGTGGCCTGAAGACCAAAACCACCCTCTGCAGTGACCATGATACTTTCGAGATGTCTGCTTCCATCCGTGTCGGTCCCAGCAGCAGCCCCGTTGGTATTCGTTTTCTGCATAGTAATGGTAAGCATAATTCACCTACAACTATCAAACACTATTGAACAATATGCTAACTCCTTCATTACAGATGAGTTCACTGACATCATGTTCAACGCTGCTGATGAGGAGCTTGTCATTGGCCGTGCCAACTCTACCCACTGGGCTGACATCCGAACAATTCCCGAGATTGCCCCTCACACCCTGTTCCAGTTTGGCAACGGCACCTGGGAGACTCTGGATCTGACCATCATCTACGATCGCTCCACCATTGAGCTGTTCGCCAATGATAGAACCGCCTTGACTACTCGTGTCTACCCTGTATCGGGTACCGTCAATGGTATTGAGCTGTTGTCCACCTCAGGCGATAACTCCACTGAGATCCTGAGCGTCGAGCTCTGGAAGCTGGAGACCAGCATCACTTTCATTGAGGCGTAAGATGGACAAATTTCTCTATCTCTTCTAATGATATGTAACGGCCTACATTGTAACATTATTTCTTGTCTAACTCTAATCATCATACCCCTAATCATCTTGGCATAATACAAGCTTTGAATACCCCCTCCAAAAAAGTTGTAACTATCAATGAATGTGACTTGTATGTTATCATCTTCCCTATCGTATAGGAATATAAGGCGTCGAGATTAAGAGTGGTGCCTGTATATTAATTTTGGTTCGGCAATCTCAATGTGTAAGACTCGGAATGTAGCGGAGAGGTGTGCTTGTATGTCTCACGCTCTACCGATTGAGCTGACCGGGCGGTTTTTTTTCTTAACATTTCAACGTTGGGGAAGGAACGGCCCGGTGTCACGCCAGACCAGCTGTTCTTGACATTTTACTGCAAAAAAATACCATGAAGTTAATGCGGAAGTCCCTTTGTTCACCTTCGGGGTTTTTCGAGCAGAGAATTTTATCAAAATTAGTCTTAGTGAGTCATAGAATAAGTCATGAAAGATGCCTTAGTCTACTTACATGCATTTCTAGTCGCCCAGGGTTCACTTAGAACATGCAGTCGTACTGCTATGAAGTAACAGTGGGTTAACGTTGTAGAGATCAATTTGTTTAGCATTCAAATTTGGGCGCCTGCACTTTTTTCGGATGATGACATCGGACGAGTGCCTCCGCGTGAAACATGCCGTCAACTGTAGAAAAATACGATATAATAGTAGGCTCAAGTTAATTGCTAGTATTGATATAGGCCAATTCTATATACTTAACGACATGAATGATGTTGACAGATAGGAGATAAGATATCCGGTCTCATTGGTGTCGGCACCGTCAAGTCAACAAGCGCGACGTATTACGATTAACGTGATCGTTTGAGTCTTAAGAGGGGTGAAAATTGACATCATCATTATTATTATCCATATATATGTTCTTTGAAAAACAGGTCGGAGGCTAGTAGTACTATTAGTCTTAGATGGAAGAAAAGCGAGTTGTTGCGGCAGCATTGCGCTATTCTGGCTAACAAGTTCACATAGCATTTAGGTCATCTCAATGATTACAGCTCAAGGGCATGTATCTACAAAGAATATGCCTAGGGGAAAACTTACCACTAAGTCTTCTCTACGGGAGAGTCTGAGCGTGAAAAAACCGTAGAATCTTGAGCAAAATAAAGGCAGGCCGAAGCAGTCTATTCTCATATTTTTGTGGGTCCGACGTGATCTCTTCCTATTGGCCCCGATGAGATACGATAGACAAGCATCTATTGTTGCGACAATGAAATGGAAACCTAAAGCGCACAAGAATAATCTCCAACAAGACAAGCCATCTCCAGCTTAGAGTGTTGTATATAGCTAGATTCAAGCACTTTGGAGTACAATATATATGTAGCTTTACATTGATCAAGCCTTGTTATCATGTCAAATCTTGAAGTCTTGAGATTAAAGCTAGTGACTACCATAAACTCTGGGTTGTAGCAGATTAGTCCTTATTGGGTTCTTCTCCTTCATATAAGGGGACAAAATATATGGGACTGTAAAACACATGATAGCCATGATTCTATCTCATAAGATTGTGCAACTGCCTATCATTCATATTAACCTTTTTCGAACTTTGGACAGGGACTATACTGCCAAAGCTCGGATAGAGTTTTTTTTTCTTTAATTTCATGATGTGATATAACTTGAATGTATAATTTGAGAGATTCTTATGCTACTTCTCTCTTCCACCTCAATATCATATATGTGATTTATTCCTCTTTTCCCTTATGATATGAGAGATGCTTATATCTGCTGTAGAGAAATATGTGAGCCCTCTAAACTTAACAGCTAGATAAGTAGAAAAGACCCTTAGACATCATCAACTTTATGGCACAAGCTGCCATTTCATGACAACATGACGAAAAAACTTGTGTTTGAGGTCTTTATAATCTCATAGTTGGTAGTATGCAGCGTGTAGGGCGTGAATGTAAAAGCTCTAGCCGATGAACAAAATACGTCTGGAAAAGCGACCTCATGTACTAAGCTGACAGCCTTAGACTCAAATTGATAAGTATTTGGACCAATCATATTAAACCATTGATTCTCTACGGCAGATATAGAATCTCTCTTTCATATTGTGTAAATTGTTGAAGACATCTCGAAAAGAAGTATGGAGGTGAGTGAGGCGAAGCACCATTCTTCAATAGAAGTATTGGAACGTGGGGCGTGGTACGAGAAAGTTAAATACTTCTAGGTTAATTTTTTCCGGGGGAATTTTAAAGATCTTTGGGACTTTTTTTAGTATAGGGGTCCTTATATCAGTTGTTGAATATTTTTCTGATTTTTATTCCTTCCATGTCTGAGTATAGGTTCTGTTTACCCCATTCTATTCCGTCTTATACGCGTCGTGTCATTCTTGAAGACCCACTCTATGATGTATCTCTTATCATTCTAGCAGTCATCCTAGTCAGTCTGACACCATATTTCTATGTTTCTACAACTGTTACACTTGCTAGTTACTACTCTATGTCATATAGCTTCTATAATAGCTTCTACAATAGCTCCAACTACTGTTTTTAATCAAACCCTTTCCACTTGTGCATATATGTCTGTAGTTGTCTTTGTCTCTCTCTATAGTATTTTCTGCTTTTTGATCTGAGAGTTATAAAGTTATTTCATACAACACATGACATTGAGTATTAGGGACACAAGCCCTAAAACTTATATGCACTGTCATTGCCACAATGGGGTAAATTGCGCAGTATCTGGGAACCCGAACACTTGAATTCGATCACATCTACTAAATACAATTGAATCAATTTATACAGAGTCTTGTAGAACTCACCGGTTTATATCTTCTTTATAGAATGCCTCTTCAGGCACTATGATTTCAGGCCCATATCATAAGGTAAGGATCTTGCTACTATCTATACTATTATTCTCTACACAACAAAATCATCAATCATAGGTCACAATATGACGGCATGTGACCAAAGCATGAATACTAACTCATCTAAAAGAGACAATGAATGTGCAACAAATTCTAGACCTGAATTATCGATATTTATGCATATATGAATCAGAAGATATGTCTAATAAGCTGCCGGCACATCTCCCAAGCACTGGACGTATGACTTTTTCGAGTACGTAGCAACAAGAGCTGAAGACCCATCGTAATACTAAGCCTAACCCGAAATGATGTCAAGAAACATCACAGAATAGAGGAAGTCTCACTGTATTTGAAGAGCATAGCTTACACCATCAGAAGGATATAAATCAGTTAGAAGAAGAAACCCATCAAAATGGTGGTCACCCACACCATGTCGAAATGAAGGAAAGACAATGTAGAATTTAATTTGAGCCATGGCATGACTCAAGAACAGTCAAATAGAAGCAGAGATACCTTAAGAAGGCCTGAACAAATCTAGGTCAATTTAAAGCGATCTGGTCGGTTTTTTGTCGTGGAGGGTAACCCTGTATGAACATTACCTTACTTGCCATTCATATAGTAACATACAGGTAGTTCTAGATTGTTTCTTGTACTTTTCCTGAAGAACACCCTGTAGGCTCCAGTCTACAAGAGGCTAAAATATTTTATTTCATGTGTGTTACACCAATTCAATCTACAAAGATAGAAAGTGTAAATACATGGAAATATACATATACTTAGTGATTCATCTTTGATAACTACATATATTTTATTCATCCTTTTCCTTACATTATAGATATCTCCCATCATCCAAAAAATTCGTTGAAACAAAAAAGTGTATTTACAAGGAAGTCAACACAAAGAGAATACTCTCGATTGCCAACAATACATCAGTCAAATTCAAAATCAAGACTATCACAAATCACACCCACAGTGGTTTGTGGCAAGGGGCCTTTTACTCAAATACAATTTCGAAACTTGAGAGCTTCGAAGACAAAGCTTCAAATTTAGCCAAATTCAAGATGCATTTCCTAACCTCTAAGTTCAAGTCGACTGTCTACTCCTCACAAGACTGTGACGACAATCACAGCCGTCCACGATTGGGTCAATTAGGAAAGATAACAGCCCAGCAATGAGATCAAGTATACACCACGATAAAGCATGAGAATCCCCCATATCTCACACCTTCACCACTTAAATTATATCGGCATATCTACCCCCTTAAACTCTATAAGATACCATAAGAGATACAGGTGAGAATGAAGAAGTGTGTTGCCACGAAGCAGGGGCGCAGCCATCTTGTTGTTACTAGCGATAATGGCTATCTATTGATAATCAACGTTAATTGTGCAAGAAGATTGGAGGCATGAATTAGTAGGGGTAGGGTTTATGACATCTATCATGTTGATGTTAATTCTTGAAGTTAAAAACAGAATAACACCAGGTAAGAAAAACATATGCTGCTAAAAAATAGAGTCAAGAGACAGTGAAAAACCTGCTCACTGCTAAATTAAGAAAAGATGTATGTACAAAACATAACGAAAGATTCCCCCACTACCAAAAAAATTACCGAAACTCGATATGGTGAAAAGTACAGTACTGAGTGCTATATACAAAATGTAGTAATAGCCTATCCAGTTGATGATAGGGTTACTGATTAATGAAAAGACTCTTTCTAATTTTCCCGGACGCTGTTGTGAAGTCCCTTTCCCGCTGGATCTGTTGACTCTGCTGTAGAGATAGAGATGCGATGCGGAGTGGCTCAGGAACAACTCCATACGACGGCCCGTAGTTCTGATTCAAGTTCTGCGCCCGCTGTTGTTGCTGTTGCAGCTGCTCAAAGGCCAACATGCTGTTATCTGGAGGAGATGCGGCTTTTCGTGGTGTCAAATTGCGCGTTGTGGTATCTTGGAACGGGAACCCTGTCGAGTTGAATATGTCGTTGACCTGGCTGGAGTCAGACGGAGGCTGTTGATATTCTTGCTCGGGTCTCGACTCGGCCAAGTTTCCCATGGAAACTTGGGAACGTGGATCGCCATCGGGCGAGTATGGCTGGAAGGTCTTAGGCGGTGGAGCACGAATACGTGCACCGGGGTTATAAGCGCGGATCGATGATTTCATAGTCAGTGCTTGGCCAGGCATATATTGTGGCTGCTGTTGGTTCTGCGCTTGTAGTTCCATTATTGGTGTCGGATAGATCGGTTGCGCAGCAGCTTGAGTGAAAACAGTAGACGAGACGGCTACGCTTGCCTGCTTGTTGATGGGCATTGTTCTACCACTACTACGATCAACCGTTGAAAAGCTGATGCCCGAGTTCATCATCCGGCGCTCGCGGTCAGAAACCATGGAATCTTCTTCAAACTCTGTCATCATGCTGTCTCGTTCCTCATAGCGACGACGTTGTTGACCGCGGCTATTGCCATTGTTAGTTGTAGGAATAATTGGTGGTACGGGAAGAGGTAGATCAGATACGATCGGGCCGCTTGATGCCGATTGTTGTATTAAAGAAGGTTCGACTCGGACTATCCTCTCGCTACCAGGTATTCTTGGTGGTGACACAACGACGGTCAGTCCCGGTTTCTTAGGGGAATCTGTTCTATCGGGTGACCCGTTTCCGACCATCAGGTTAGGGGCTGATCGAACATACGCGTCGGGGGTTCGTGTTATAGAGCTTGGTGGTGAGAGGGCGGCTTGTGGTATAGCTACATATGACGTAGTTGTTTGTTTTGAGATAGTTGCTGGTATCCTAGAGAAGGCACCAGCGATAGAGTTTGCGGTTGAAGGCTCATCAATGACTGATGACGTGAAGTTACTAAATCCTCTTGTCTGTGGCGGCAACACATCAAACGTTGAAGTATTGACAGACCCAGTCTTGCCAAACGCTGGTGTTGGAGCTGTGATGGTAACAGCCAAGGGTAATCTGGGTGGAAGCTTTTTCCGCTCAGTCACTGGCGCAGGCATTGCGACAAATTTGGAATCTTCAGATGCAAGCCGTTGATGACCTGATCTACCGACTGCTGTCAAGGGCCGAGAGGACATCAAGCTGCTTCGGAATTCCGAAGATAAACTGAAGGTAGCGCGTGTCTTTTGAGCCGCCGCTGATAATCTATTAGCTGATTTGGGGCTATTCTTGACAAAGGCTCGAGATGGTGTCATTTCCATCATGGCAAGTTCGTGCGCATGACCTTCTTCAGAAGGACCAAAGTGGTCTAAGGTAGTGGGCGACATTCCTGGGGGGAGGTCATCATGGAGCGGAGCCGATATTTCCGCCATGCCTAAGCCTGGATATCCGTTTCTACCTTGATCTCCGTTCTTGGTCAGGCCATACTCTTCGGAGTCAGCAGCATTGAAACGCCCATTTCGTCGTTTCTTGCCGCAGAAGATAGCTAGAATGCCGATAATGATGGCTCCGGTAAGTCCGATGCCAATTCCAACTCCTTGAGCTGTGGTAAATGCCGGTTTCTTCGAGCCGTCGTCGTCTGATGCGGTATCGGTATTAGAACTATCATCGGCTGGGCTACTTTTCTGACTCGAGTTGTCCGTCTCTGCTGAAGTCGATGTCTCTGTGACAGGAAGAGCCGTTGGTGAGTATTCCTGTGTGTTCGTGGTAATCGCTGGGGTTGAAGTAGATGAAGATGTAGATGATGTCTTTGTTACTGTGGTGGTCGTCGTCGATGAACCGAGAGAGTTATATGAGTCACACATATCGTTTGCTGTTGTTCTATCGTCGTCTAGCCAGAACAATTAGTCGATGTCTGTAATGGTCACACATTGATTACGAATTACTTACCAGATGCCTCATCTGATGAACAGTTGTTGGAAATACACTCAACAGCAACTTCATTGATTGAGAGGCCTGACTTGCTTGTCAAGGAACATAAGCATTCTAAGGACGGTGAATAGCCGCATTTTGACACTATGTCGAACTCGGTCGAGATATTCCCAAGATAGCACGCTTCTGCGCAACTGGGAACTTTATCGTGTATCTCTTCTGACACAAATAGGTATTGAGTGGTAGATGTAGACGATGCTGACGAGGTTGTAGCTGTCGGAGATGTGCGTGATTTTGAGGTAGATGTCGTAGAGGCAACGACAGATGCTACTGGAATGGCAAATACCGTTGACGCATGGACTAAAGCCCACAATAGCGATTGTGAGGCCCTCATATCGGCCCAGACGAGGATATTCTACCAGAAAATGTTAGTCTTTCGAGAGGGAAGTCATGTCATGGAAATCGCAGATCGCAAAGAGAAGATGGATGGACAGCATGGGACAAGAGAGTTGTATATTCTCTCAATCTAGGCCATAGTCTATGGCTGACTAGCCACCAATAAGCAGTAGGCGGCAACTGCGAAGATGATAAAACCGTTGCTGTTATATATGAATGTAGATCACACTGTCACATCTCATCAACAAAAGTATATTGCAACTCGTACCTAGATTTTGTAACCAAAAAGCTACTTTTTTACAGTATCTTACATCCCGCTAGATGACTTGTATTATGAGACAAGAAGTTATAGGATGTAAGTGAAAATTCGTCAAAGTATTAGTTGCCTTTACTTTGTGTGTATCAAAGCTGGATTAGGTTCAGCTTCAGGATTTAGAGAAATAAATTCGTTAACAACCAGTATGTTCGTATTGTAGACAAATGTGATAGGAGGATGTGATGATAAAATTAGGGTGATTATATAAAAGCTCGTAGGTTATGATGGAATACCTAGTAGTATATGAATAGTCGTGATAATATTATAAGAGTATTTAACATAAGCAATAATAAAACAGAAATATATATATATCTAGTCAGAAAGGAAATTAACATGCAAAGGAAAATACAAGACAAGCCACGAAGCACAGATTCCCATGGGGATCTAGTCTCTATATCAGAGGAAAGACGGGATGGAATTTCTCTAATCGTCACAGAATATCGAGCCAACGGGAATAGCTAGTAATTAAGATTCTAGGCGCATAGCTTCTCTTGGAACGAACACAAGTTAGTAGAAGCGGCCGAGAAAAGAAATTAGCCAAGAGGTGTCATATTGGTCTAGCCCAATATTAAGCGCCGACTAGAAGAGAGCAAGTGTACTGCATACTAACAGCAGCATTGGTATTACATACATACTTACTAGGAGCACCAGCAACCTGTCAGTAGTCAAGATTGCTCATGTCGACGCCCGCGCCTGAAATAGATAAATATAGAGCTCTCGGGCTCATATGTAGTTATCTACAAGGCTTCTAATATTGTCAACAGCTTCTCTTGCGAAGCAATAGTCTGCCTCTTTTTTCTCGTTATTGCTTGCGATTACTAGTGTGTTGGCTCCTGCACTGCCTTTCATGAACAGTCTTCATATTGGCCTTCATAAAGACCGCTCAGCAGGAATCTCAGCGCAGAGATTACTGTTCCGAAAGAGCTTCAGACGTGCCGCGAGCATCAAGCCGTTAAAGATCGTGGTTGGTTGCTTCATATTTCCTATTTAGGCGCAGCTGCTATAAGTTCGTATTAGTCTGTGAAGTGGGGCTAATCTCGATGCTCTGTCAGCATCAAAACTAATCACGCTAAATCCATGGGTTATACATGTTCAGCTCATTTTAGGGTTGTTGGTTCTTGCTCAAGTCGACTATATATGTACATTCAGCATTTGGTATCTAATGATTGGAAAAAGATTTCGCTTGATTTGAAATCTTCAGAACAATTAAATTTGCGATTATTTTCTTAGCAAAGTTTCTTTCTTAAATTCTACCAACTCGCGTTCTAGAGAGTAGCCGCCTGTTCTACCTCTGATTGGGCATTGTGTCGACTTAAGCGCCTTGATTTCACTGAAACGCTTATATTTGCCAACCGTCTAATCCCTGCTTATCCACAATATAGCTTCGGGTCCCTGACCACCAGTGAGCATTCATATACGCGCCCTGAGCTTGGATGAAGGCTCTACAACCTGCATAGTATGAGTGAGACGCTATCCATTCCGGTAGTCTGGCAAGTATATTGTATTCTCTCTTCTATTATAGTAATCCACAGGCAATGTCACATATGCGGATGCTGATACGTATAAGCGAAGGCTTTCTTTGGCCGTATACACGCTGGCTTTTGCTATACCGATGCAAGTATTACTAAGTTTATCATTTACTTTAGTCTCTTCGGTGATATATCTGTACCTTGCTATTATGTCGGTCATCTTCTAAGGCGTGGCGTTCAATGATCCGCACTGCCTTGATATTACTGATACCGAACAATCTTTGTTTCCCAACATGAACGCCATACCATCCATCGCAGCCTCTTTAGTCCTAATAGTGATCGCATTTACACAGAAACGTGCCATTCAAAAAATAAGCAAATGTTAGAGTCCAGCTAAAAATATAGTGACTAGTACTAACTTGATCATGTCGTATTATCTATATATCATCTACTTCTCAATCCAAGATCATGTCCATCCTTTCATAAACCTCTATTTAGTAGGAGCGCCCAACTTGTCTGTGGCGCTGGGAGCATAAGAAGCCTGGGCGCGGTTGGACTTGATAACATCTTGAACTTGCTTCTCAGTGAGATCCCAGTCATCGGTGCTGAGTTGGACAAGTTCAATGTTGTACAGCTCGGTGATCTCTTGGAGAGCGTGGTAAGACTTCTTATCGTACACAAAGCTAATACTAACACCAACACGGCCAAATCGGCCAGTACGACCAATTCTGTGAATGTAGGTTTCCGGGTCAGGCTCAGTGTCACCACGGCCTTTCATGGGAATGTCATAGTTGATGACCATGGACACGGTAGAAACGTCGATACCGCGAGCCAACACATTGGTGGTAATCAGAACCTTTGACTTTCCGGTTCTGAATTCCTCGAGAAGGCGATCACGGTCAGCACCATCGAAAGCACCGTGGATGGCGGAGACACGGTGACCGTCAGCCTCCATGCGCTTTTGGATTTCGCTAGCACTGTCACGAGTCTATATGGCTTGTGTTAGATTTATCAAAACTTATTGCACCAAGATGACGCAGAGGTATGGGGATGAAATTTACCTTGACGAAAATGACAGATGAGCCGACAGTCATCAGACCGTAAAGCTTGCATAGAATGTCGTACTTGTCGGTCTCGGAGGGGCAGTCCATGTACATTTGTGAGATTCCCTTGACAGTCTGGTCACCACGCTCTAACTTGAGCTCAACTGAGTTTGGCGCAAATTGCGTCGCGTACGAAAAAACTTTGGGTGGGTAGGTGGCCGAGAATAGCAGAACCTGGGTATCCGCAGGCAGAGATCTAAAAAGTAACGGTGGTGAATACTCAGCTTTGTGTCTCAAAGTGTAGGATTTAAGGTCGTCTTATCGTTACTCACTGTCTGATACGCATGCATTGATCGCCCAGACCCTGCTGATCTAGCATGTTATCGGCTTCGTCGATAACAAGAATCTTCAGTTTGGAAACATCGAGTTGCTTCCGTCTTATCAAATCGAAAACGGTACCGGGAGTTCCAACCACTACGTTCGCCTTAACAGTAGCACCACGCTCAACGCCACCAGGAACTGCTGCAGCAACTTTCAAGCCTTCGGAGAACTGGCCGATTTGTTTGAAGACAGATTCGATCTGACGGGCAAGCTCACGACTAGGCGCAAGCGCCAGCGCCTGTGGTTGTTCGGGCTGAGAAAGGTCGATGCGAGAGAGTGTACCGATACCGAATGCGGCGGTCTTACCGGTACCCGATTGCGACTGGGCGATCAGGTTCTGAGGGGGCTCCTTGAGGATGATGGGGATGCCGGTAGCCTGGATTTTAGACGGCTTAAGGAAGCCAAGAGTTGCCAATGCCTTCTTGATGTCATCGGAACTACAACAGAACATAGGTTAGAAAAACTAGTCATAAGCTATCAAAACGACGGGTTTTCTCACATAGCAAGATCAGCAAACGTAACGGCAGAGTAGAACGGAGTGCTCTGGTCGCCCTGAAGGTCGGTCAAGGTGACCTTGACATCGGCGGTGGAATCCCAGAGGCCGGGGCCGCCAGCGGCGGTGGGCTGCTCAGCTTCTTCCGCCATTATGGGTATGGTGGTATCGCAAGGTGCGGTGGGAGAAGAAGAGACGAGGAACGAGTTCGAAAGAGACGTGGAGTATCGTGAAGGAGATGCGCGAGTAGAAAGACGAGTCTAACAAATGATAAGCTAGTACAATGGGCCGCGAGATGAAGTCAACTTGCGTCGCAGAGTTTTTGAAAAGCTTCAGAGCTAATTGTAGACACGGCCAATGCTGCCTACCAAGTCAGAGCAAGCTCCTTTTGCTCCTGGAATTTGATCCAATCGCAAGCTGCGATGCGGGGCTCCTTGTGCTCTTGGTGGATAGTGGGGTGGGATTGTATAGCCGGAGTTATACCGTGCATCGAAGTAAACAAATGCACGAGCTAAGCTTGTGATAAGCTTGTGACAGTATTGTGATGTGAAAGCCATTAAGGAGTCTGCACTCCGGACCCTGATCAATTATGCCAGAGCTTACACATGGTGCGGAAAGAGGTCAAACTTTCTATACTCACCATCTAGTCGGCATATATATCAGTCAAAATGCGTTGTAGAATAATTGATATTCTGGTCTGACTCTGCATTAATTTCTAGGACATTCTTTGCTGGCTGTACTTGCCCTAATGGTTGCTAGTCTAGGGTTAATTGTTTTCATATCCACCGAAGCTGCTGTAAACCCCTGCAAGATCGCTTGCTTGCATACCTGGCCCCGCCTGCTATTTTAAGCCAGCTTTAGTAACTAGGCAATGCCGCTGCTATATTAACATAACCCAATATATTTATTTGTAGTCCAACGCTTCCGAGGGCTTTGTTTTGTGTCTGGCCAATTCAATTTGGGAAAACCAAACTTGCATCTGCATCCGAACTCCATCTTCTTCATATCTTCATCAGCCTTTGTGTTTCCGCCGTGCGCAATTTAGCTTTTACAGCATCATTTGGCGTCAGCGCATAGGTTTCTTGAATCTTCTATCGGTCCTCTTTTACTGCATGCTTGTTTTTTCTTTTTTAATTACGACAATGACTGAAGTTGGGATAGTGCCAACCCTAGGCGCAGAGATCAAAGTGAGTCGGAAATACCCGCTTGCTCTGTTGTACATAATCGTTTTGTGACGTTTTGATGCTGATACCATTGTAGGATGGCTTCAAGCCAGCTAGCGTTTGGGTGGGCCATGGAATCGCATGGCTCGACGACCTCCAGCAGTTTTATCGTGAGCGAAGTGCCATCGAAAAAGAATATTCACAGAAGCTCACTGCGCTCTCCAAGCGTTACTTCGACAAAAAGAACAAGAAGTCAGCATCGCTAAGTGTGGGTGATACGCCTGCTATGACACCTGGTTCTTTGGAAAGGTAAGCCTACACATACAATTGCCGAGAAACGTTGGTTGCTGATTTATCTATGTCCATTATGATAGCGCATCTATGACGACATGGTCAACTCAGCTCACTGCAGTCGAAAAGCGCGCCGAAGAACATGATCGATATGCTACTGATCTCATTCTTCGTGTCGCCGATCCAATGAAAGCTCTTGGTGTCAAGTTAGAAGATCTCCGTAAACGCCACATCGAATATGCCGACAAGCTCGAACGTGAACGAGACGCATCATACGCTGATCTCAAGAAGACCAAGAGCAAATATGACAACGCTTGCCAGGAACTAGAAGGCAAGAGAAAGAAGACTGAGTCCTCATTTGAAAAGGCGAAGGCCCAGAGCGCATACCAACAACAAATCCACGACATGAATAACGTCAAAAACGCCTACCTCATCAATATCAATATCACAAACAAGCTTAAAGAGATATACTACCATGAGTACGTGCCAGAGGCAATGGATAGTCTCCAAGATCTCTTCGAACTACGTACGATCAAAGTAAATGACCTATGGACGACTGCCATGCAGCTCGAAAGTGCTATGCTCAAGTCTAGCCAGGGTGTAGCAGACCATGTCACCGAAGAAATTACCAGGAACAAACCTCATCTTGATTCGATGATGTATATTCGACACAATATGGCGACTTGGCAAGAACCGGCAGATCGGACCTTTGAACCTAGCCCTGTCTGGCATGATGATGCAACTATGGTAGTGGATGAGACTGCTAAGGTCTATCTGCGCAACATGCTCAACAGATCCAAGAGTCAGCTTAGCGAACTCAGACGTGAGGTGGACAAAAAGCGGCGAGAGGTTGAAGGCGTCAAAAAGCTTAGACAACGGGTGCGCGTTGGTTTGGAAGACAAGGACGAAGCTGAAGTTGTGCGACAGACATTTGCCATGCAAGAAGAGCTGCATGAACTTGACCGTAAGCGTCTTACTGCTGAAGCCGAAACTACTACCATTACCGCTGCCGTTGGCGATGTTACTTTGGGAGCCATGAATCACAATTTTAAAGCTCAAACGTTCAAGATCCCCTCTAGCTGCGATCTCTGTGGTGACAAGATTTGGGGTATTTCGGCCAAGGGAATGGAGTGTCGCGATTGCGGTTACACTTGCCACACAAAGTGCGAAATGAAAGTTCCTGCTGAATGCCCAGGCGAGCAAAACAAAGAGGAACGCAAGAAACTTAAGGCTCAGCGTCAAGCTACAGCCTCTGCGCTGCTCACACCAGACTCTGTCGTCCCTGCTAAGACTGTCGACCTTCCGACGTTAGGTAGATCTAACACCGTGAACTCGTCAACTTCGATCCAGCGCACTGTGTCTCTCTCCACCCAACCACCAACAGCCACTCGTACGCCTGTAGAGGATCCCCCTTCTTTTGCAAGCGCTCCTTCTTCTGAACCTGATGCCCCCAGAGCATCTACGTCATCTGCAACTTCAGGCACTGCCGTTCGGAAGAACCGTATCATGGCCCCCCCTCCGGCAGCATATGTCGGTGGTGCTGGTGGTGGTAGTGCACCTTTAGCTACAAAATCTGCCTCCCAGAAAAAGGGCAAAATGCTTTATGCATTTGATGCCAGTAGCAGTGGGGAGCTTTCTGTGCCAGAAGGCCGCGAGGTGGTCATTCTCGAAGATGATGGTATGCACTTCCTATATACGTCGTTTCTGGTTGATATTTGACTAACTTGATACAGATGGTTCCGGTTGGACTAAAATCCGCCTCGGTTACAAAGAGGGCATCGTCCCAACATCGTATCTTGAAATCTTTGCTGCATCCCCTGCGCCTGCTCTTGTACACATCCCAACACCGAAAACTCCAGAGCCTGCCGGTCGTCCAGTTTCTGTATATTCTATAGACGGCTCTGCCAAGAAGAAGGGACCGGCTGTAGCGCCTAGACGTGGCGCTAAGAAGCTTAGATATGTCGAGGCGTTGTATGCGTATACCGCACAGAGTGACAATGAGCACAGTATGTTAGCAGGCGAGCGTTTTGTGCTATTCAAGGAAGACCCTGGCGATGGCTGGGTTGAAGTTGAAAAGGCAGGTGCTGTCAAGAGCGTCCCGGCTAGTTATGTCCAGATGGTCTAGAAGTCCGATCAATAGCATCTACGGGCGTCTTGGGTAAAACGATCCGATGGCACGAGATATAGCCCGAGTATTCCTGTACAAGGCCCTCAGCATTCGTCGTTTACACTCTCGCCATCGACAACCCTAGTCTAGAAGCCTAACCTTCGGACCATGACAAGTCCAACGCCGCGCTTCAAAACATCTGCCTCGAGATCTGCGTCACAGAATCTCCGGCTAATCAGGTCTGCACTAAGACGAACAACGCCCTCTACAATCAAACCAATCCATCCGCCTCAACACCACAAGCAGCTAGAAAGTATGGCCAATAGTAGCCAGAAACCTTCTAGCCAAGCGCATAGATCAGTCGAGTCTCATAGTTATCTCCGGAGAGGTAACAACTCTAGCAGTCAGTCTAGAATCCAAAGTGTGCGCTTTATACGGAGGAAGACATCCGGTAGTACATATCGCAACGCCCTCCGCCAAATTAGTAATCACAGCAACCCCACCAATCGCCTACCCAAGTAATTAATAAGCATAACGAAAACTTGAAACATAGAATAGCGCTTACCATCTTAACTAGCATCAGCATTCTAGATGTATTAGATGTCATCTCTTCTGTCATGCTTTAGAGTATAACCATAGCCATAGAGTATCACATAAACCCGAGAGCATTATGCAATTATACCCAATAAATATTGATATTTGAAAAGCCGGACACTGCGTTCGCAATAAGTAACTACCCTTCTTTGTATCGTAGTGTAAATATGTCACAATCATGGAAAGCCCCCGATGTTGTTTCTCTTAGCATCTACTACCATCTTCTAAGTTATGTGCATGATATCTTCTTGAACTCGCCTTGTTGGTGTTTGTCATTGACATCTCCGAAACGACATGAATTGGACCGAAGGGAATCTTTCCCGCAACTCGAAACCACGTGATTCTCTTGCTATAAAGCAAAAACAACATTTTGCCCGGGCCCGAGTCGGGATTTCACAAAGCACAGCCGAACCACCAAAATCATTTGCTTTTCTACCATCAAACTCAATACCTCCGCTTGGTCCTAACTCGATTCTCTCGACGCCCTCTCGAGTCCATCCATCATCAAGTCACGCTACCTGCATAGATAATGACCCTAATACGTCATGGAATCTCGACAAGTCACGCAAACGCAAAGACACCCATTCTGGTGTCGATGCTTCTCTAAATGATCGACGTAAACGTCTGTTGCAAAACTCAAACTGGGTTGGGATAAACCAGTCCAAGGCCCAGATAAGACCAACTTCAAGATGTTCTCGCTCCAGAAATCCAGCCTCTCGCGAGGACATGACATCAAAGGACTACACATCACCATTCTTCCTACGAAGCGACGTGCCGCAGCTCAGTTCACCGCCAATTCTTCCGACCAATGGCTTCTCTACTATCAAACCCCGCATCTGGATCGGTAATCAGAGTCTGCAGGGCACCTCTACTCGTTCTACCAGTTCTCCTAACAACACGAATCATTCGTTATCCCATGGCCAGCGTTATCATACTACAGAAAGTAGAAATAGTCACTTGGAGCATCAATATGCTTCGACTCACAGAGTTGCCTCATCCCCATTGACATTCCATAGTCCTATGCCTAGGCGAGCACACATCGCACAGCAGTTACTTGAGAAGGGAACCCACTCATCAACAACTAGCATGATTGCCTCACTAGGTACTGAGCTTTCATCCGCAAGTCTGCTTTCTGATCCTCAAGTATTGGAGGAATGGAATGACTTTCTTGGCCTACCAAGTACTGTCAGTCAGCACCAATCTGAAACCAGCGGACGGGGAACTTCTCCCGCTGGACCTGTATATTGGAATATTGAGTCAGATGATAAACAGTCTTCAGTATCAATCGAAACTTTATCAGATGGAATGTCCGTATCACTAACATCAGAAGCACTCTCCTCCGCCAAGTTCAAGACACCTTCTCCAATCGTGGAAACTGAAGCTTACATTCTGTCATCAGAACCAAGTCAGCAATCTTCGCCTAGTGCTATAAATACTGATCAGGATGTACAAGTATCGCCCCGGGTCTGTACGCCACAACAAATCTTACAAGTCTTCCCCGAGGATACGACTGTACAGCTCACCAATTCATCAACTCCATCCTCCCACGACGTAACTCCGCAGCGATCAGTAAAATCTAACCTTTCAGTCAGTAAAGTTATCCGGATTTATGACTTCGTCTCGCCTAATCAGAAAGCTAGAAAGTCTACGGGTTCCACTAGTCAATATTCTTGTGCAGATTTGTCTGTTCCCTTGCAGACTATCCCGACAATTGACAATGATATATCGTGCAGAAGTTCCACAGAAACTCCACGGATACCAGCTCCAAACCCTGTCAGTAAAGTTAGGGAACTATCTTCAGAGGATGACTGGATGAATTTTGTGTTTGGTGGAAGCGCTAGTGAGACTGTAGAACCCGATGAGTATTTCGAGGAGGCTTTACTAGAAAGTGTCCGGAATTTGGTACCTGCTGAAGTTGCAGCAAGTAATATTGCTGATGAAGGATCAAATGGTACGGCACTGATAGCTGAGTTTCCCACTGTTCAGTTTTCGGAAAGTGACAATTGTGGTCACTCATCGGTTTGTGCAACAGTTGACACCGAGGACGTACGTGAATCTACGCCAGTTGATTCGTCGTCTATTTATCTCCGAAACGACGGAAAAGCATCATACAAGTCGACCGAAAGTATTTCTACATCCTCTACTGAAGCCATTAGCTATACGAGCACTAGTTCTGAGCTAAATGCCAATTGCACAGTTTCTGATGTGGATTCAACTATGGCCCAGGCAGATTCATCCGAGGAAGGCCCTGTGCTACATTTCTCGCATCCAAAGCTATTCGTCGGACGTTTGGCATCGGGCCCGAGCGCAGTATTCAAGAATGCTCCAGTGGGTAAGGTTGAGCCGGCAATATCCCTCAAAAAACCCAAGCGAAGCCAGCGTTTACGAAGGACAAGGAGCACGGACGGGAGACCGGATATCCGTAGTTGGCCGGACTTTGACGACGACCCTATCGAAGAATGAAAAATATAGTACTTGTTGTCTACTTCCAACTTTCACTACACTTTGACTTGTATGGCTGCTAAAATGTATAGAAATAATGTCAAAGGTTTGGATTATTTTCACGTATCAAATTTCAACAAAACTTCCATTCATTGCGTCTAGGTAAGCGTTAATTTTGGACTAGCAAAGTTTTTGTAGTCTAGGGGCAGTCCATGGCTAGGCCCGTCCTCTCCGATGTCGCCATAACTAGGGGGAGATCAGAAACTTCAAACCCGTAGTCCAAAAAGACTGGCGATGGTTGATGATTTGGATCTGATAAGCAGAGTGCTTAAAGCATAGCGGGTCTAGAGGAAGGCTAAAGGCGGAGCTAGTCAGGGATAAATCCCGGGGTAGTCCTCCGAACTAATTCGTTGGCAACGTTTGTTCTTTCTAGGATATTTTCTACTGTACATACATACATATGTATATCAGTACATGGTACAGCGTGGGGAAGGACGTCAAAGATCTCCAGTGTCAGCAACGAAGCAAAGTTGGGCTTGACAAGAATGGATAAAATGGAGATTCTACAGAGAAACGAGGAAATAAGCTAGGTACAGCCGAGCCCCCAGAGGATGTCACGATAGTATCCACCCAAGTAGCAGATACATACGGGCGTATAGCGGTACTGTGTTATAAAGTAATTTGCATCGGTAAAAGTTGGCCTGCATATATGGTATGTAGAGACTTGGCAAGTCATAGTCGGCTGGGCCTACAGCACCCCAACAACAACATGAAAAAATAGTCCTATGTCTATTTACTTTTAAGCTCTTCCCCCAACATCGTGCGCAAGATGATGCGCTGGAGTGTGTTAACGAGGTAAAAAACTAAACTCCAACGCCCTGAGTCTTTAAATTGAGTGAATTAGCGCTACTACTTTGGCGGTCCGCCTTTCTTCAGCTTAAAGCCAAGTCTAAGCCTATAGGGTCAATAGTACATATAAACACAGTACATGACTATTTGGAGCAGAAAATGAAAAACGTGCATCGACAGGTCGTATCTAGTTTGTTCTAGGAAGTCAATCAGGCCGCCTGTGAAATAACCTTCTATCTTGGCTGCCCCATATGGTGGGCAAGGCGAGAAGAAGCGGTGTCCAAAAGGAAGCTTATTTGTCAGTTACTTTACAGTATATCACGACAGACATGGCAAATCACGGCTCACGATTCAACACAAGGCGGATCCTCAAGCTAGTTCTGGGGTCTCGTTTTTGCTTTTTTATCGACCCTGTGATATCTAATAGAAACAAACAAATACATTGATATGACTTCTTGGAAATTGGTCGTAGCCGGGCCAGCGTCGCGGGTACCTTTTATCAAGTGTTAATCGCCGCCTAAGCCCATGTACTCGATACCTAAGCTGGGGCCGGAAGCACACCATTTTTCAGGGCCAAAAAAAGTGCTATAGAGGACCGGCAGCCCCTAACTGTCTGACAGCGGCCCACTCCAAATCTTTAAATCCAGAATGAGCTTTTTTGGGTTGCGTCTACTACGACAAGATGTATCTTGTACTCGTTACTTGTGAACTTATACAAAAACTAGAGCCAAGGTCTAGTTCAACAAAACTATAAAATATAAGACTAAAAGACCCTCAGGTCACTCTTCGGGGGCCTTGTCCCGCTGATTGTTTAAATACAGCGCATTCCCTCGAGGCAGGCTGACCCTGTATCTTGCAATGTATCTATCTTGATTCACTTGGGCTTTGACGACGGCCTACCCAGCTTCTAAGCAGCTTCTACTTTACCACTTCTCGGGCCATTCTCGTCTTATCAGTCAGATAATAAAACAAGGCACACCCCTCCACGCCAGTCTTGATATACACCAAAGCTCTATATCATTTCCATCAACGCACTGCATATCTTTCTTTCTCTATTCGCATCTATAGCACATCAACATCAGTCAATAATCAGCCATGGCCATCTTTGTTGATCTAAACGATGAGACTGTCCAAGCTCCATTAGCCCGCTTCCAGGATGTAACTCGCGATAACATCCGGCGTGAGCTGGACACATTCCGTATTGCGCCGCGCAGCGTTCCAGACACTTTTCCACTCCAATCAACCTCAAAACCCGCCGGATCAGACACTGAGAAACATAGCTTGGAAGAGCTCTATCTGGCTCTCGATAGTGCGCCAGATGCTACCGTGCCCGCCGCTATCAAAGCATTTGCCTGTTACCCGTAGGTTCTCCCGATCGATCTAATCTTTGTAAAACTACGCCATATGATGTTTTGGCTTCAAGGGCATGTTTTCTAATACTAATTCCTTTTCTAGAATCGTCATTGAGATTGCTTCACATATCGACCTTAACACCCTCGATAGCCTGGCCCTTACTTGCCGTCCGATTCACGATGCGCTCCTACAATTCCGTACTGCGTTAATGCGCTCAACGCTACATTGCTTCCGGGAGGCTCTTCCACTATGCACAGGTCCAATTGCAGATTACAGAGCAGTGCGTTGTGCTCGTGATCGAGTATCTCAATGTCGCCGTTGTAATATCGTTGTGTGCAGGGTAAGTTTCCTGGGTATCAAAGCTTCGTCCAGCTACCACATGTCCAAACTAACATTTACCGTGCTTCCTATCGTACAGAACTGTGTTATGAAACGTCCAGCAGCATCCGCACTGAAAGAGCGCCACCGTCGGCTCTGTCTAGACTGCACAAAGGCTCCTATTACATCTCTCCTTGATCCACCAATGGAAGAGCATTTAGCAAGCTCTGAGCTTGTCAAGCACGTCATGTGTAGCTGTGAAAGTGATGATTTCTGGCTATGCAAAAGTTGCAATGCTGGTACCATAACTGACGATGCCATGTACCAAAGGTTAGTTAGGCCATAGCACTATAACATGATGTCTATGTATATTGCAAGCTTTCCACTAACACCATCGGGCTATCTTAACAGACTCTGGACCTGGAGGTTCTCGTATGGCGAGATCATCGGTGGTCTTGGCACAGGTATCGGTGATGGTGATCGTGGTGTTATCTGTGGCCGTACTTCACGTTGTCTAGGCGCCAAAGAACGCGAGCAAGAGATCGATTGTGATGCCGAAGACCGCCGCATACCAAGTCCACTGATGTTTGGTTCATCCAGCTCCAGTAGTGGCTCAGGCTCATCGTCGCCACCGCTATCATTATCCGATACTCCCGTCGTTCTAGACTCCGCCAGCGCTCAGTTGCAACTACAGGCACCCGTGACTCGAAGAGATCCCGGATATTGTCGTCACCAGATCGAGGGTGTCGGCGGCCAGTTACGTACGAAGTTGGTCCGTATGATTAGAGTCGGCGCTTCAGTCCCAGAGTGGTCAGATGAACGCAATCGAAAGGCTATCCTCGAGAAAGAGGTCAAGGGTGAAGTGCGTAGTTGGTGTCGTTGGTGTTGGCGTCCTATTCCCGGCGAGAAGGATCGCCAGGCCTTTGATGCTTCCAAGAAATGATGATGCAAAAAGATCTTGCTAGGCAGGTGGTTATGGGTTTCCGCCCTTCTTTATCTTGATTTAATTGTTCTACTGTTTCTGTCATGTCTTTAGCCTTAAAAGGTTGTGACAAATCTTGTAGTGATACACAAAAGATTCTGGTGCTATCATTAAAAGGCATGCGCTAACCCTCTATACAATCATACATATGCATAGACCATAAAGCCACACCGCTTACAATTTAGTCCTTCACATCAATACACTACACGTGTGATACTTAGCTGTCATCGCTGTGTTGTATTATACGTAATTCTACCTTTCTGATCAACAATAAAACAATACACGCGTATAAAGTAACTTTTGACTCTTTGATACATTTTGCTTTTGTTACAGAATATATACCCCCACCCTAGTATGCTTCCGTATTTGATCTGATAATGTACAGTGACCCTGCTAGTCATGAGGAAAGAAAATAGACCTCTCCCCGTGACACTAGACCTTTTTCTTTTTTGTGACAGATCTCCCTCGTGGCTATTTAGACCACTATTGTCCCCCATATAATAACAATATAGTATACACGAGCATATGAATATGCTTAAATCTCTCCACGGAAGAGCATCTCCTTTCGCTTGGTGCGCTCCTCGCGAGCAGCTGCTCTCCGGGGACCCCAGAAGCTCTTGACGACCTCCAGATGCCGGGCAATCTTCTCCTTGTGGTGACGAGGTGCCTGTGTGCAGATGGTGATGAAAACCTTGGAACAGTTGAATTTCTTGGACAGCGCTGTGATGCTCCACTTCTCAGGGTTCTCAGCACGTAGACGTTGGATTTCTACGGCATCGGCCTTCGTAAGATGGTAGGTGGGAGCATCGCCACGTGACGGTACGCTAAGTGCTGGTGGAAGGTCGGCAGTGGACAATTTTTTGTTGCCGGAACCGATGATGTCTCGAATGCTGCTCAGGCGCCGAGGATCGGTCTTCGGTATGAACTTGTATGGCGTGTGGTACACATTTGCAGCAGAGGAAGGCGGGTTGTAAATGATGGTATCGGTAGCCTCGTTGGAGGGTAAAAATGTTGGATGTGGTGGTAGGCTTAGAGCCCGCTTCGTCCGGGCTGTAGTCTTGTGGCCACGGATGGCGATTGTAGAAGAGGAAGTCGAAATGACCGTTCTTGAAGCTAACACGAGCGGCCTTTGGAGATTACGGGATGCCATATTTGGTTGTGTATGTTGTGAGTGTGGTATTTGAAATCCGGCTGGTCATAAACAGTCGAGCTGTGTGAACTTAAGGTTTGTCGAGCCAAGACAATGTGTTTATGAAGGCAAAGATTGAATAGTCCTCTCTGTGTCTCATATATACAAGCGAGAAATCAATTGGTTCTTGTGACACACATAAAGAAAGTCAGTTGTGTCTATCAGCCTGGTATTGATTCTCTACTAATCTCGAGATCGCATCAATTTTGCTTCCCCATCAAAGTTTTGGTCGTCCATCCGAGACCCCACTAGCAAGCGACTAGGACCCACTTTATACAAAAGTAGCCTTGCTTATGCTATTCAGACTACCTAGCCATAATTATTTTGCATAAAACTGGTTATGTAAATATTATTCGGTATCATGTGACTCATGATTCAACCCTAACTTTCTACTGGACATCTTGTAGGGCTTCGTACCGCTTTGACAATGACGTCGGTTCTCCGTTTACAATATTTAGGCCGGGAATAGCGGGTCTTTCATCCGTTGTTTCTCAGAAGTTTGAACTGGTCTTAGATTTTGTTCCGGTGATCTTTTGGCAGGGCTCCTTGCGCACATTGGTTCGCCAATTTACAATTCGAACCTTGCTTACTGTGCCTCTCCAAAGTATAGAGCTGTAATTAGTTCTGCGCCGTTGATGGTGTTGATTAATCTGATTATGAATGACTCCACAGCCGCCTCCATCTATCTGCCAAAATGGCCCATTTACCCTAGTCAAGATGACCCATCTGCCCTTGTCAATTATGTCATTGTCGAATTTACTCGATAGTATTTATATACGTATATCTGACCCTATGATGAGGATAAAATTTCGTAGTCTCCCCTTTCGAGATCTATCTCAACAAGAGTGATGAGTTAGTCCTTTCAGGTAAGCCATGTCAATATGCTCATCTCACACCACCACACCACATATAATGCACAGGTCCACCTACGCCCTTAGCGATAGTCGTAAGTTCCCAGTATCTCTATAATGATCAAACAGGAGACACATACATTTATTGCATGCTTGCTTGCTTACAGCCTGTTCGAAGCAGTCCAACTAACTGTCATTGTTCACAATTGGCTTCAATCAACCTTGATATAATTGTAATTATAGTAACGGGCGGAGATATGTATATGCTTTTTCCCTCTAAGTTTGCACAAATATAGTTGAAGGTTCGGTAGGTACTCAAGTCCCTGCATACCAAAGAATGGTACATACCACTGACTTGCCTGAAATTTGTGCCAGCCGCAGCCAATATATTCATGGCAAAGTATTCTCTGCCACTTTATCGGCCTTAGACTGTCTGGAGTATGCATGCATTGACATCATGCGTAATGCAGTTTACTATAGTTAGCGGTTGTAGGGTTACATGGCAAGCCGCTGTAACTGGACTAAAAAATGCTTTCATCCTGGCGAAGAGTATCAAGAATGCTTATTCATGGCCGGTGATGCGTTCTTCAAGCCGTTGTTTCGTATTCATCCATTAATCTAGCGCCTACCATTGAAGAACTAGTTGTGAGCCATCCTTGTACTATATCTTTTGTATGATTACAGTATGCAGCAAACATTTGATTTGGTCCCTTTTTTCAACATGAACCAAAACAAGTCGATTTTGCCTCGCTACATCCGTGATAGGCCAGTTCCTTTTGACTTTTGCAACATTTCTAAAATTGAAGGGGCTTGGAAATGGCGCTTTTGTCAGAGGGGAATAATTCAACCCTTCCGAGCCCTCACTATTTGTACACCAACAAAAGGGAATAACACACAACATGGAAACTTCTTCGAAAAAAAAGTCAGAGATTCCTCTTGGTCAGTTTATCATCCACTAGTATACCGAGGTATACGTAGCCATAATCCACAGGAAGAGTTTATAGAACTTGATGTTCTGCTTCTACACCAGCTTGCCGCGTGGACTGAGGCGTAAACATCGTGCTAAGGGGCTCTAGCATTATAGATAGGATGGCGATGCTGCTTGGGGGCTCCAAGGTTCTGTAGCATTTTTCCATAGACTAGCAAACTACATGACAATCGGTGCTATTGTCCACTACAAAATTACTTGTGAGAGAGAATAAGCCTAAGCTCCTTCATTGAGGCATGACTAGCAACTCATTGCTGGCTTCTTCGGGGCATTCAATTATCAGTCAAGTTACACATATCGAGGCATTATATTTATGTGTACGATTGGGTTGTCCGTATGCTATTTGCGTCAGAGTATGATGCTTTCCGGTGAAAATAAAATTCGATTTCTTACAACTTACACATAAAGCTGTTGCAAACTTCCAGTACATATGTTGTGGCCCCGTTCTAAGTTTGGCACGAGGCTGTATCAGATTGAGCCCGTGTAGAAGGTCATTTCAGGACTGTTTTAGGGTCGCATCCTGTGCAAAATTCGTATATTCTCTGCGTTGTATTTGTAGCTAGCTCCCTCAGATAGCCTCTTTGTTGTGATGGGCTGTACTGGGTGTTGATATGTAGTTCGGGTATCTTCTATGCTGCAAGCTACCAAAAGTGGTCTTGTTTACAGTCATCCAGAATAGAAGGTACCTCCGTAAATGGCCTCGTCCGACGCACGACGCACCCTCCTTCCGAAACCACAAACTACTGAGAGGTAGCTACTCCTGAAAAATCTGATTCGTACTTTTTCAAACATTCCCAAGATAAATGGCCAAAAATAACATGACGAAAACTCCGCCGTAAAGCTTAGTTGGCATAACATCGTATATATACTTTAGTCTAAACATCCCCCTCCTCTTGTTGCCATCGAATCTATTTCTCATCGATTTCTGATTGTTATACCCCCATCTTTCTACAACCAAGCTCATCATACAAATCTTACACTCGCTACTCCATACAAATTAAAAACACTGCCATTTCGCCCATACATCACAACACCCGCTTTACAATAGCCTCCCTGTGTACAACTATTCGCACATGCCATACATATATCGTCATCATTGCCAACAGAGTCTCAAAGCACCCAAATAACGCTGTCGCCTCCCTCCAGTCTTGTGATATTTGCTCGCCGTAACCGAAAACATAGACCCATTTACCAGGTTGCCCGTTTTACATCACACTTTTTCCAACGTTTCCTCAAATAACGACCTCGTGCCAGAACATTCGGTGCTATTGCCTACATCCAGCACTAAATCTGTGATTACTCTTACTATCACCAATCACTGTTATCGGGTAAAACTCAAATAAGTCGCACACCATCTCTGCAGGACTTTTTTTCTTTCGATCACCCCGTCGCCTTCATTTCGTAATCAGACCTCTCTAGCTTTGATTCCACCCCACCTTTTGCCTCGTGGTCATCACATTGCACCGCCGAAGTACAAGCTACAAATTCAGAAGTCGTCGAAGCACATTGCATCGTGACCTCGATAAATTGCTTCTTTGGCTCGCCACCACGCTTACATCTTTGAGATCACTCTCGTCTTCTTTATTACTATCTCTTATTCGAAGCCCAAAGTCTCGACTCTTTTGTTTTTCAAATAACCTGTCACTGCCGCCTACTTTTTTTTTTCCGACTTCTTGCTTTTTTTTTCCATCCATCGTTACAACATACACACTACTGTAAGTCATAATTTTTATCATATAACCTCATAGTTGCTTGTCTCATTCCACATGATTTCACCCCATTGCGAGGTAGCTTTCTATTTCGTCTCACTTTCTTTCCGTTTTCTCCCCTCTCAACACCTTTCTACATACTTCTAGCCCACTACTATACCACCCTCCCAATACTACAATACATAGCTGTATGGGATCCTGGGCCCACTCCAATCGAATACCTAGTTGGTACTTGGGCTTTATAGGTGGCCATCATACTGTTGCTTCTCTACTCTAGGTCCTTTTACGGATCATATCGTCACAACTGACGCACCATTTTGTTCATCATTCCGCCCATTGGCTGGCTTGACTAGCCACTGAACAAGGTTCTACGAGAATCTGAAATTCACTGAAGCGAGTCGATCCAATCCTTTGAAAGCCTCTTGTTTGTTTTAGTCTTGGGTCACACGCTTCAGCAGAACCCTTGCGACTAACACCACTTATTCCTTCGTGGCCATTATAACCGGGCCAGCTTTGTTTAGACTCACCCATATCCCGACTCCCCCAGTATCATTTACTTTGTATTCAAAAATTACATCGTGTCCCCTGTTCTATCAATGACAAACAACCTTACATCGAACCACAAACTATGTCGGCACACATATTCTAACTTTGAGATTTCATAGTATAAACACAACTAACTATACAGGTCGCATTCGTTTGTTGAACTACTACACCTCAATATTCTCATCGTTGCCAACAGTGCGACGCCATCATGAGCTCTCAAATTTCCAACGACATCCGTACTACTAGCCTCCCTATGAAGAATATAGGCCAACAGTCCGAAGTTCGTACTCCGACTGCTCTTCGTACCATGCCCTCTTTCACTCGTACCTCTCCTTCGCAAGCTGATACGGGATTTTTTGGTGCTTACTCGCCAAACCGCGCCATGTCCAGCTCTCCAAGACTATCCTCTCCCGCTCGTTCCCAGATCTTCGAGCGTGATGTCCAGGACAGTGTAATCATTCCACGATCTCCCATCCCAAATCATATCCAAACCGAGAACTACATTCCATCAGTTCTAGATGCTTCTTCAGAGGCCATCACTGACCGTGAGCTTGACCCCGAGACTGTCGAGATCGTCACTCACAACAGCCATCAATCAGCGGTCCATGCCGTTGCGAACAGCATTCCGCAAAGCCCTTTGGCTCTGTCATACGACAACTTGGCCTCATATTGGGCTGACGAAGTCATCTCTTTGTCGGATAGAGGACACGGAGATGATGCTTCCAATTACGGTTCATTCGATGCCAGCAGTAATGACGTGCGCCGCCTGAGTTTCATCTCATTCCATGATGTTGTTCAAGGTGAGCAACTTAACTCTCCCGTTTTGGGAAGTAGCAAAGATTCTATCCATATGGCTGGCCTTACGTCGTTATCCAGCCTTAACCGCTCAACATCTCCTATCCGCTCCGCATCGCCTATACACTCTCCTGTGTCTTCACAGGGCCTGAGCAGTTCTCCTCCTGCCAGCAAAACTGCTTCTGTCAAGGGTGCTGAAGCATCTTTCCGTGGCTTAGACATGTCTCCTTCGCGCAAGGCCTTGGCTAGCCCTGTCTCTATGCAACAATCTATCAACTTTGCGACTGGTAACAGTGAAGTGAGTGTGGAAACCATGGCCCAGGCTCTGCGTCGGACCACTAGTGGTGATCTCAGCAATGTCGTTCGCAGCCATCCTACTAGTCCTATCTAACAGTTCAACGCTGCAACACAAAACATACCACACCTGAAATGGTGAAAAGCTCTACTGTGTTGAAACACGATTAGTTCTTAGGTTTTGGCAGAGTTGCAAGGTTAAACGGTGCTTGTTTCCTTTATTCTACATATGCATCAACATATCTGGTGCTACACTATGCCTTCTAATAGGTTTTTTTTCTCTTTTCTTTTCTTGCTTCACAGCAAACCCACCGTTTTATATCCTCTCTCACGATTCCTTATGATGGTTCGTTTTTGTTTAGTTTCTTGGTTTTTGATTCATTTTTTTTGTTGGTCAGACTTCTTTTTCTTCTTCCACATATCGATATCACTAGTCTACGGTTTACTCATGTTTGTTTTTGTGTTTCTTCATTGGTGTTTAGTATAGAGCAGTCTCCGAAACACTCGGCTCCTCATCTAGTTTGATCAACTTTTTGAATGATCATCAACTTCCATATATCTATCTGTTTTTTATGTCACCAATCTGTCTATCAATGTGCTTATAAATCGAAGATGTTCGAAGCGCCTCCACTGGATTGCATGTTGTTGATTGAAGGTACATAATGTCTAGAGATGTCACATCATTTGTATGGTCTTATTTTGTATGTTTTATTTCACTGCATTGTTTCACTTCGTAGTCTTGGTGATAAACTTATTGTATTTTGTTCGACTATCAAGTCAGTGACAGACGATGGGCCCTCCATATACGCCATAAATAAAACAGAGATAGATTCAATACCCAAAGAAAAAAAATAGAATGAAACTGAAAAGATGATTTATAGCTTAAGAAAAAAGCCATAGTATAAACAGATTTTCCCGAAAGCAACATTATTTCGTCATGGATGTGTAAGGGTTGATGTCGTTAGGGTTGACTGTTGTTTCCACATAAGAATGTGGTTACGAGCCAACGTAAGTGGAAGAAGAAAAAAAAACGATTCAGTAACTTTTTGGTGAATCAATCTAAAGCCAGTAGACTCTCAAATCAATAGAAAAACAGTGTCTTTAAAAACGCTCCTTCATGCGAGCAGAAACACCACGAAGGTTGTTGTATACTTTACCAGGTTGCTTACCCAGAATCAAAGCGCAAACGCAGGCCTTGGCGATCTGGGTAGGTTTGTAAGCACCAAGAATGTGGATCTTGGAATCGGCAAGGACTATTCTGGTGCGGGTAGCGTTTTCAATAGCGAACTGTCATGAAGATGTTAGCAAACATGCTCTGGGAAAAGAAATATAGATGAAGATAATATCGTCAAGTCTTGAGTAAATGAGAACGATGTAACGTATGGTACATACCTTTGTCTTACCATCCTTTCCAGCTATACGACCGATAGCACGAGAAAGATGGTCACCCTGTAGTGTCTTGACATCCTTGATTTCGAAAGTCTCGATGTACAGATCCTCCAATCTCAGAAGCTACGTGGATGTTAGGACAATTGTACATATGTTTATTCGTTTTGTTTATAGATCATGGTAACTTACAGCGATAGCATCCTCGATTTCAAAGCCGAGAGAAAAGGCTTTGACGAAATCCTCGGCCTTTTGTAGCGCGCCAGGGTCGGTGGTGTGTTTAGAGTTGCGTAGCTCAACAGACTTACGCTTGGTGTTGAAGCGAGTCTGGATCTTGAGGTGCTCGACGAGCGGAGGGTAGATGCGTGGCCAGTTGGTCTTGAGTGGCGATAGACGGTGCGGTGGTATCCGGACCTGGCGAGTCTGAATTCTGGTAGAAGCGGCCTATAAAAAGAGAAGAAAGGCTAGTTAGTGACTGAAGATATATGGAGGTGGTTGTTGGACGTATCACAAGTAGTCATCTTTGTCTACGTTATACCATTGATCTAAAATAGATAAAGATACTGTTATGTTTAATGGGAGTGACATACAACATCTTTTGCGGCCTCGAAGCGTGGGCGACCCTCGATATCCTCATCTAGTTCCATGTCGACATCGTTGGTTTGAGCGACAGCGTTCTGGGCCTCAAACACCGGCATCACAGTGTTGGCACCATCGAGTAGCAGATCATCGTCATCCTGTGTCTCTTGCATAATTCCCTCGACGACAGAGAAAGCAGCGGCAGCAGCAGCATCAACGCCAGTAGGGGCCTCCACCGGCTTTAGTGCGGTAGGCGCAGGCATGATTAAGAGGACGGAGTGATTGGTCGGTGTGTGTGTGATGTATGGAAAAATAAAAGTATATACTTGGCGTATATAAGTTTCTGTTTCGTCGATATTGAGACTGGGTTTCCTTGGGCAAATAAGTCGACCGGTCGGTTTTGGCGTAGAATCTGGAAAGAAAAATAAGTAACTATGGCATTACCATCACCAAAATTTGCAGCTGTCAAGTTAAACGACAATAAAAATTATCGATTTTGGATCTGGATCAGATTGATTTTTTTGGCGGGGAAAGTCTTTGTCGAGTTCCACCAAACTTTTGAATGCTGGAAAAAAAATGATTATGGGTATGCCTTATCGGTAGCTATCATTGGTCCGATAGACACTGGAACTTTCTTCAAGGGCGGCACCTTGCAGGGCATGAAGTTTTTCTTGGAGCCTAAAGCAATCGATAGACGAATTGAAATAAAGTTGTTAATGTAGTTGCTGTTTTGAGAGTAGCACTTTAAGACTCTTTCTTAGGTCAAAAGCGGGCGATTCTTGTTTCTAGTTTCGTTGCTTTCAGCGCCTTGCTTGGAAACAAAAGACCTATTTTGTTACGAAACCGAACTAGCAGTTTCCAAGACTGTTCTATAAAGTGTAGCCTCATTGTGTTTATATCTCTTAGGTTATCTTGAGTCTTTGGTAATTTCTATTCGTTGTTCTGTCTATGCTCTGGTTTCTGCAAATATCTGTATTATTTTTTTGGGTAAAAACCTTTACCACCGATTATAGCAGCCGTAACTTGCTTGTGCTTTGTGGCCAATATCTGGTTCTACAAGGCCTTGTGTATAAATCCATAGTCTCAGCTGCAACTCAATTCTTAATCTCGATCAATTTTGAGCTCAACACACCTCGACAATTACAGTCTTCAGAATATCTATCTGCCTCTAGCTTTTCCCCGTAGCCACTTTAGTGTGGCTAGCTAGAAGGAGGTAGTTCAACAAGATACCATCTTATATCAACAGCCGCGACGCCTATTCTAACTTCCAGTTGCTAATGCTGCATTTGGACGATCATGACCCGAAACGATGTCTAACCGCTCGATCTCGGTTTTCTTCGCCACCCTTAACATCAGCAATGCCGCATATCATGCCCTAAAGACTGCTTCTCAATACAATTTCACAGCCTCTACGCCGGCCAGCATACAAAGTTCTCGATCACCACTTCTTCCTTGGGTCTCTCGAAGCCTCTCAAATGGCAGTCTCATGCGAGCACCCCGCCTTGTTGCCCCTCAGTCTCTTCCACCCCGGCAACCACCCGTAGCACGCTCAATATCAACCTTTGCCGGCCCGTTGTCTCGCCATAACAAAGCTTTACAATGGCATCCGGTTACTCAGGCTTTTGCTGTTTTGACAGTCAATAGCCATAGGTGCAATATGTTAGCACCAGCCTCACGTGGTTGTCGCATCTCTCATCGTAAAGCGAGCCATATCCTTCCAAACCTTTGCCGAAACTATAGCAACACACCAAAGGACTCGTCAAAATCTCCTCAAGATAGGCCTTCCTCACAGCCAAATATTGATTCCGAAGATAAATCTACCAAACTTCAAGATACAGTTTCTCCTGCTACCACCTCACCAGCTTCGAATGTTGATGGCAACCCGGAGACTATTGCACATCAAGTATCCAAGTATCTACACCTGCCAACCCTACCAATTCTCCAGGACCTCCAGATAATCAATCGTCCTTCAAAAGAGGAGCTTCTTGCTGCTGCAACTGGCTTCTGGCAGCGATTCACGGTTAGGTTCAAATGGGCTTCTATTCGTAGCATGCGCCCTTGGAATGCTGACGAATGGGGCGCCTTTGTGTCTTGGTTCATGTTAGGTCACATTGTTTGGATCTTACTAGGAACAACAACGTTTTTCTCTATCATGATATGGTCCATCAATACTGTAGTTGCTCAGGGTACGTCATAAGCATATACCTATTTTTACGAAAGAATACTGGTGATGGATCTTTAACTAACACTGATATGTTCTCTACAGAAACCCTAGCTAAATGGATCGGCGACTATCTGACTCAGTCAGCTGGTGTCACCGTAGTTTTCGAATCAGCCATTGTCCCGAAGTGGAAAGACGGCGTGATATCTTTCCGCAATGTTTTTGTATCTCGTCGCCCCGGACAGGTCCTTTCTTCGGTTAGCAAGGGCTCTTCTACGGATGCCGCTGCTGTGGCTGCCGCTGAACGTCAGTCGGAAGAACCTGCGACGCCCGTTACTGTCGCTACCGACGATGGAAACTACACGCAATTCGATGTTACCATGTCAACTGTCAATGTGACGCTTTCATTTTTGAAATGGTGGAATGGCAAGGGCTTACTGAAAGATGTTGAAATCAAGGGCGTCAGAGGCATAATAGACCGCACTTCAGTTCGTTGGCCCGATAATCTTGGAAACCCCTTGAGCTATCGCTACGAAAACCAGCCTGGCGACTTCGAGCTGGCTTCCTTCAAGATGGAGGACTTCCTCGTAACTGTTCATCATCCTGATGGCTTCCGACCTTTCCCCGTTAGCATTTACTCTTGCGAGTTGCCTCAACTTCGGAAGCAATGGCTATTTTATGATTTCATCTCTGCCAATCACATGTCAGGTTCCATCGATGGCTCTCTATTCACCATCCATCCCCGACAAGTCCAAACATTTGGGCCCGCCGCTGCTATAGGTGCTCTTGGTGCGCATATGGCTGGTATCGGACCACCCGAGGCCTGGAAAAAGGTCAGCCGCATGCGTATCGATGGACTCAAAATTGATCATCTGAATCGTGGCGTCCCTGGAGCTTTTGGCTGGATATACGAAGGATATGTTGATATCGTAGCCGACATCATCTTCCCAAATGATGAAGATGAAGGTCTTAGCAAGGTCGTATCCGATGTTTATGATCACCTTGAGGAAATTGTCATTGCGAACCGCGCGAGATTTTTAAAGGAAGCTCCCGAACTTCTCGATCGCACAGGCTTGTCTGCCGTTTATAAGCCCGCTTTCGCACTCCATGCCGTTCCCGAGGCTGAAGAAACAAAGGATCCCGAGACTCATTTGTCGCCGGTGCCGTCTTCATACATACTACCTTCTCGCGCACCTGACTTCATAGATGACCACGACCATTCTGATCATAGCATATCACCTCTATCGAGTCTGACTAATCAGGACGACCGCCGATATGCCCTTTTTGATCTACGTATACACTTTAATGATGTGAAAGCAAGTGTTCCTCTATTCAAGAACGATCTTTCATACGTAAACCAAGCTCTCGTTCGCCCCATCGTTGCGTACATCAACGCCAAACGCACTTGCATTCCTATATCTTGCCGTCTTGTTAAGAGACATAGCGACTTCCGTGGCTCTTGGTCCGTATGGGACTGCGGCCTGATGGATGATCTCTCGGCCGAAACCTACGATGCATTCGCACGTGATGTCGAAGATCAACATAACCGCGTACGAAGACTTCGCAAAGTTGGTTTTTGGACATTATCTATGGCCATTCAAGCTCTCTTCATGGGCATGGCCGGTAGTGTAATGTAATTCTAGTATTTTACCTCGAACTACCCTCCCTTATTCGTCCTTCAGAATAAACATCTTCTCTCATATCACACCCACTACTTCAAGATCAAAGATTGAAGTTTCGACAGCTTCTAGTCGCTGTATATCCCCTTGTTGTTCTTGGTTTTACTCTTTTCTGGCGAGGTTTCTCTCCATGCTTTTTGGAGTTTGCTGGTTTATCTGTCATTTGTTACAGTTCTCTTTTTGTTCGGTAGGCGTTCACGGTTGGATCACATTCCCATTGTTGAGAGGTTTTTTTTTTATAATGACATGTCAGACATTATCATCCCTTTTATGTACAATATCTATATCTCTATATTTCTATCTATTTCATGGGTTTCAGTTTGTGACATATGGTTGGTAATCTTGAATTATGAATCAACTATTATCTTATATCTATCATTCCCAAGACAGTACTTTTGACTGTTCTGTGTACAATAACATCAGCATTTCTTTTACTTTTTTATTTTAACCGTGTACTACCTTGAATCTAAAAAAGGGATGTTTGTAAGGGCTTGGCAATGGTTCATTACGTTAATATTTAACATATATATGTACACATATTACTCAATCTTGTAGTGAAAAATTCAAAGCACATATTCGTAGAGATAAGGAATCAACTTTTAATCCAATGTACACCAATATATTTTTGGGTGTGTATATTATCGCGATAGTACATATATGCCCTCAACAAAACCCCCGAACAGTGGAAAGCAAAATACCGTGAAACAAATCAAGAGAAACCCATTTTGTGCAATACGTCATTTTTACCTGCCCGTTTCCTTGACTACAGCATTGATCTTTTTTTTGTAAAGATTTATGATGTAGAAAGATATACTGACATGTGTAAGATGCGTGCGAAATATCAAAGAAACAAAGGGCAAACTAAAACAGGAGAGAAGAAGTAAAAAAAGAAAGAAGAAAATGTAGTGATATATGTGTTGATGAAGTGTTGTTTGTGTAACAATGCCTGGGATCGTTGATCACGTCAAGGGTATGAAGAGAGAGTAACCAAGAGAGATAGTAGATGATGAAGTGAAACGTAAAAGTGAATTTGAAAGAAGAAAGAGGTGTGTGTTTCGACTGAATCGTTTACTTGATCTCAAGCAGCTTGACGTCGAAGGTCAACTGGCTGTTGCCTGGGATGCCGGGTAGAGACTTGGAGCCGTAGGCCAGAGGGGCAGGGATGGTCAGACGACGCTCGCCACCAATGGCCATACCGGCAACACCAATATCCCAGCCCTTGATGACCTCACCCTTGCCGAGCTTGAAGTAGAAAGGCTTACCCTTCTTGTTGGCATCGAAGACCTTGCCGTTATCGAGCTTACCGATGTAGCGCATACCGACGGTGTCGCCCTTCTTGGCGGCACGGCCGTTACCGACCTTGCGGTCATCGAGGGTCACACCCTGGACAACACGCTTGGAGGCAGGGGAAGCAGGCTTCTCAGCGGACTTGTCGGTCTTCTTCTCAGCCTTCTCAGCCTTCTCGGTCTTCTTGCCGGAGGCGGTGGGGCCCTGAACAAGCTCAGGAAGGAACTGAACCTTCTTGTCGCCCTTCTTGGCCTCGGCGACAACGGACTTGCCCTGGTTGTTCTTCTGCTTCTTGGACTTATCATCGGCCTTGATCAGCTCATCGAGGTTGACATCGGCGGTGCGCTTCTTGCCCTTCTTGGAGGTGTCGACCAGCTTAGGAGCCTCATCTTCAGATTCGATCTCGGTGATGCGGGGGTTGGTAATGTCATCAAGCTCATCCTCCTCGTCATCTTCAGAATCCTCTTCCATATCTTCGGGCAGGTCGTAGTCCTCATCATCCTCGTCGCAGGAGTCGCAGTCCTCCTCGTCCTCCTCATCATCATCAGTAGGCATGACGTAATTGCCGGTCAGGTAAACGTTATGGGTACCACTGACAACGAAGAAGACGGTCTCACCCTCGGAGATGTGGATATCGATGGGCTGCTGGTAGTTCTGTAGGGCTGTTAGTACGGTGTTCTAGTAGGTTTAGTAGGCTGAAGTCGATTCACTCACGCGCTCAGTATCTAAGGTGCAGATGACAAACTCTTCGGGCTCGTTCTCGGGGTCCTCCTCCTCATCGGACTCATCATCGGACTCAGTAGCAATGCCCTTGCCCTTGTTCGGCTTGGCATCCTCCATGTTCTCATCCTCTTCCTCCTCCTGGGCAGCAGCAATCAGCTTAGCCAGGGCAGCGGCGCGAGAAGACTTCTTGGACTTGGAAAGGTCGGAAGGGCCACCGTTCTCCTCCTCGCTATCCTCCTCATCATCGGAAGCGTTGAGAAGAGCCTGGAGAGTCTCATCATCAAAGTCCTCCTCATCGTTCTCCTCCTCGTCGTCGAAGTTGGGAGGCATGCGAATGAGCTTCAGAGTAGAGCGAGGGATGGTAGGGATGTTACCCTCCGAATCAGCAATGGGAGCAGCAGTGGGATCAAGAGCAGCCATGGTGATGCGGAACTATGAGATACATGATTGATTAGCTTTCTATCTTACTAAGAACAAATTGCAACTTGCGGCTGTGAAATCACTGTGATAAAGTTCATTGCTAGGACTCAAAACACACAGGGTAAGGACGAAAATATAGTACTTACGTGAGCCTCAACACCGCGAGCAGCCGCGGGTACCAGAATCTCACCGGCAGGAACCTCCAGGCCGTAGACACCAACAGGCAGGAAAGACATGATGGCAGATGTGTTGTATGTGTGAATTAGTGAAAAATAAGGAAATGCGAGACGCAAGGTGCAAAGAGACTATGCAAAAGAACGACTTCTATAGCTGAGCGCAACAAAGGCTTTCAATGAATAGAAACTGAATGGAACAGCGAAGAAAGAGAGAAGCAAAGAAAAAGCCTGAGGCTGTTAAGATGTGGTGGTTGAGGAGAGTTAGAAAAAAGAACAAGAGGCCCGGGAGAAAATCTTTTGAACTTGAACTGCTCAAACTTTTTTTCCTGCTGCTGTACAGGCCCCACATCAAATGGCGCTGGCCAGGGGCCGCGACAGTTCTTGATTGGTTAGATAAAAATAAATGGGGCTTATCATCCCGCGGCGACGCCAAAACCTTTTTTTTTTTTTTTGACAAGTTCCAGCGCAATCAACAAACGCATTATGGAAAGAGAGTGAAGACTTCTTGTTGCGGACATTCTGCCTTCTTATTCAGCACATGAAACAATGAAATAAGACTAGACTCATTCTCTAGTACGTAGATTGATATGCTAGTGAATATCAATAACTAACGGTGTATCCGCCGCTATAAAAGTTGATGGTATATCCTGTGTGCTTACTATGTTACAACAACTGTCTTGCTGTGAACTTTGACTGGCGGCTTCACCGCCCAACTTATCACTAATCTCTAGTCTTTACTCGTTGGACGGGGCAACAATCATACAAAGAATTTAGTTCTGCAGGTAAGCGGAGCAAAGCAGCTCTATTCCAGATTGTTCCAGCCAGTGCCAAAAGCGATATGCCAACTAATGCGACAAACGATCAGTAGAAGTACAAATGTACATTGAAAATACAGTTGCGCATTGCTTATCGATAGTAACGTTTATTGTGTTTGAATCATGATTTTATGTCGACAAATGTCTCTGCGGCCTTCTTAAAGTAATACCGATGAGTTCCGGACAGAAGTAGCCGGCCGAAGCTCATCATCCGGACCACGCCCGGAGGGTCAGCAATTGTAGACTCAAGCATCTTTCCATCGCTTTCAAGGTCCAGGATATATTTCTTAGAGGGCGAGCATCCGTATTCTAGACCTAAGTCTTTGATGTTTCTACCTGTAGCGAAACCCAAAAATAGTTTCGAATATCTTATCAAGTACAAAAAAAATAAACCGTACCCAAAAAGCAACGATGTAGGTCTCGAATCTGGCAAAAAGAAGTGAATCGAGGCGGACTTGAACCGCCGACCTTTTGTGTCCAAGGAACCTCGTGAGAAGCTGTTAGACAAACGTGATAACCAACTACACCATCGATCCTGTTCTCCGTAGATTGTTTGATCAATAACCGTATATTCATAGTGAAAACAAATTCGCCGTGATTGATCAACTTTGTCAAAAGGGCCTTAGTTTCCGAGTCGATCATGATACTACCTATAACCTCCGTGTCCGGAGAGTATTCCGGAGCCATTTCAGTGTATTTCCAGCCTCCCCTCCGAACGTATGAAGCTGCCTTAGCTGGAGAGCAGGGAAAGTGCAGCTTCCCTTCCAACTGTCTTCTGTACGACTTCATTCCTTTCGAGCTACTACTTAGATATCTTCTGGATGTCTTGTTTGTGCCATGATATATTGAAAAGTAAAACAATCTTCAGATAGACTGTACCAGACACCTATATATGTGATATAAGATATGTAGCATGGTTATGATGAAAAGTATCAGATGTTGAGTTGATTGGACACAGTTTCACAGGTAGATACATAGAAGTGGATGTAATATGAATTTTATTGAAAAATAATACATTATAAGAAAAACTAGTTATTAGTGCTAATATAGTAACTGATGAATCAAAAGATGAGAAAAGGAAGAAGGCACTTTAAACCTCTTCTAAAGCGACCGACTTAGTCTGTGCCCGAGTGACCTTCTTGCTTACTGAATAGGCAAGGTCTAATGTCCAAAAATGAGACACTTGTGCCTGAGCACAAGGGATTGAGCCAAAGATAGGAGCAACAATCGGCACCAAGGCATAGTCCACAAGATTCTCGGGCCAAGTCCGAAATGAAAAATGCATATTTTCAGCAAGACCGGCCTTGGTCATTTGACATTGACGGTTGGTAGCACAGAGATGATGGAATGATTCGTACATCAAGAGGTAGAAAGCAACACCAATAAAGCCAAATGCACGGAGGAAATCAGTGATGGGGAAAATCCAAGCAATGCCGTGGATATCGACATGATCCCTGGTCAGCCACGTGTACAAAGTCGAAGTGATAACCATGATAGTCATATGAAGTGGGAGGAAGTGAGCTTCAAACATGCGATGGGCCATAAAGAAAGTCCGCCCCCAATCAACAGATTGAAGTGTATCATGCGTAACATCAGAGAATATTCCGCTTTCGATTTGGCCTTCCTTGAGCTCTGGGACAAAGTTGTCAGATGCGTCACCCATAGCAGTATGGAGAGGGCGGAAGGCTCTAGCTGTGCACTTTCTCTCGCGCCACATTCTCACAATATGGCGAAGGGCATATCCAGAATCAAGAGAACCCCACATATGGCGCAAAGCCTGACTGTACCGGGCTCCCGTGTCCCATTTCATTCCACGGAAGCCATGGTTGAAGCCGTTACCAGTGACATTGGTTTGGCTGACAGGGCTTAGGATAGTACGGCAGGTAAGATTGCCATTGAGAGCAAAGAAGCACTTGAGATACATGTGAAGATCCTCGCCAATGGCCTCGGCATCACCATCCCAGCCTCCGACACGATCGATCAGCTGAAGAGGCAGAGAGTAAACAGATGTGGGAGGAGCTACAGTTGATCCGTTGTAAAGACCGGATATCCCACCAGCACACCACATGATATCAGCAACCCGGACAATAGCCGGAACATTGTCAGCATTGCGGTCGAAAATTATGGGGGGAGCATAGAGGGATGTGGCAGCTGTATCGGGATGGGCTTCGTGCATTTCGTTCACATGAATGAAGTAATCGGCGGCAAGATGAGAGTCGGCTTTTTAAAGAAAAAAAATCATGTCAGCAAATCTCGGTGAACACACTTGATATAGAAAGATCAAATGGAAAGCTATGGGTCGATGTGCAACTATGCGATACATCCTACGGTAAGATAGATCCGATCACTTGATGCAGTCTTTTTTTCTGTGGCTTATCTATCACGTCGCGATACCCAATGGATTTCTGTCAGAAAGCTCGGGTTCAGGCTCGGGTTCAAGCTCAGGTTCCAGTTCGGGTTGGCGGTGCCAAGTAGATTTGATCCCAGTGTTGTATAAGTTGTCAGAAGTCCCTACTGCCACTTTACCCCAGAAAAAGTATATCCTGGATATAAGTAGAAATTATTCGGAGCTTCCGGGAGTTCTTTTTTGGCTGATGCTAGGCTTAAAAAGCAGCACGTTCCCGAACTGGACCACCGAATCGTTCATCTGCATCTTCATCCTAAAACCTTATTTTGACGACAAATCCTCAGGACCTATACATTATCGAGCAAGGAGACTTACCATCAATTCCAGTCACAATGACATTTTTGCGCATATTCATGGCATAGTTTTCACTTAGTTTGCGCGCAACCCAAGATTCGTTACTACCTTTGCCTGCGGACTCCCGCTCCAGGCCTGCCGGGTGCAAAGTGTATCTGACTTTGCGAAACTTCGACGAGTATTCTTTTAAGAGCTTGGATGCCTTTCCGATGGCTTCAGCCTCGCGTTGTTCCATACCAAGATAGATCTAATGTTCTGTCAGCTATTGGACTATATAGCCTTTGTCCTATAGCCAAAGTAAGTATAGAAAGCTATCATCATAACGGTCAGAACTTACATCATAGCTGCACATAGCAATCGGGTGTGATGCTAGCACGTCCAGGGTCTCACGCAAAGTATCCATCTCTTCTTTATAGTTGGGGATGATGATGGCATGTATGATCTTATCAGAAATCTCTTCTTCATACAATGTAGACTCAACGTCACCATCGACACTACTAGCGCTAGATGAAGCATGCGAGAGCGTTGATGGAGAAGCGGTACTGAAAGCAGGGGATGCAAACGTCATCGGGCCGTCACTTTCTGCAGACGTACGTGATTCACGACGATAAGACAAGAAGCTGGAGTAAGAATCGGAAAGGCTCTTTTTGGCGCGAGAACGAACGCCATTCGTGATATCCCAGATGGCGTAGCATCCACGAATCGGGAAGACAGAAACCATCAGATGCATCAGCAAGCAGTAATACGCCCATATGACGGTCAAAACACCCGCGCCTTGGGATTCTACGGTCTGTGATTGGTGTCCGGTTGCGTCTTCGATTTCGGACAACTGAGATGAGACTAATGTCGGTTGTACCATGGACTCTTTGTATATGACATAGGCACTCACTGCAATTAGCAGAATCCAAGAGATTCCGCCGGCACGACGAGAACACCATGCAAAGATGGACATTTTTTCGGTTTGTGTCGAGCGTTTATCCGAGAATGGACGGTCTGTTTGACGATGCTATCACTAAAAGACTGGTAGTGGTGGTCAGCAACACCATTTCAGCAAGAAATTGTAATGCTAGTAGTCAATGGTCTTCTGCTAGAGTCCAGTTGTGTGTTTTCGTCGACAAAGTCACCAAGAACACACCAAAGGCAAATTCATGTCAACATATCTTGGGATGCTCAAGTCGATTAAACAACAACACTATGCTACAACAGCCTCATGGAAACAAGCCATTACAAGCTCAACTCGAGGCAGTCGGGTACATATGGTTGGAAGGTTCATACTTCTGATGAAGGCGATAAAGAAGAGATGACACAAGGACAAACAAGACTCACCAGTACCAATCTAGGGTTTTCCTAAGATACAACAATGCGTCGCAGATATACTTGGCTCTGAAAGATTTAGCCAAGGTTGGGCAATGACAAGAAAGACAAGAAAGGCAAGAAAAAGGAAGAGGACAGGAAGAGTTTTAATCTAGGAAGGCTCAGGAGGAGAAGAAGAAATAGGTTCGATGGTAATTACAGTAAAAGAGCCAACGATGAAAAAGGAAAGGGCCAGCACAAATCGGGGCAGTGACGGTTGATGAGGTAAGGACTTAACCATTCGCCTGGAGGAAAGAAGGAAAATTCAGGAGACAACGCAGCAAATTTTGAGAGTACACACCTCGAAGTACTTTGAAGTACTGAGCGGCCCTTTTTCTATCATGAACATGAGCGCAAGCATGGTTAAGAAACCATCTGGAAGCACACACCGATCATTCTAGTTGTAACAGTCAGTTGGTCACATCCTAGCGGCTCTAGGATCTCATCGTGTTTCGTTCTACCGTTGGCCAAGCAAGAAGCTATAGGCCCGCTTTCTGATATGCGATCAATACTTGTCAGTTGCCAATGAGATCATCTTAGCAGCCCGCTTTTGTGCTGTCTATCGACACTCTTCTATGTGTATCCAGTATGGAAAGATATGATGCCGTTGTGGCTTGGTATTTCCTTCTGGCTTTGTGGAGGCAGCTTCAAACCAAGGAGAGCTTGATGCCAGTGGAGACGCCAGTTATTATCTCAGCAATCTACTTGGGACGCAATAGCCGTGTCTACATATGATTCTTTCGTCTATAAAGCATCCCAGATATGTCTGGGTGTGAATTCTGGACTGTGTGATTTGTATAAAATGAGAACTAAATGGGTGGGGTATATCTATAAAATCATACTAAGCCAAGTCATAAAGCAATAGAGAGGAAAGGACAAAGCCAAAGGTATAGAATGGTAAACTGTAAACACAGAAGCCAGAAATTCCTAGGGATATGATTTGAGGCAAATATTCCTACTTTGAAGGGAAATCTCGTGACTTTTCTGTTTCATAACAAAGGCTATTTACAAGGCGAAAGTAACTACTCAGGTCATCGCTATTTTTATACTTATTGATTTGTTTGCGAGGCTAAAATAACTCTAATGAGCACAATTTTTTAGTACCTGTAGATACCTGGGCTTTTGGAACATCACAGTTGGTATCTTGCAAACAACCTGACATATCTCGGTAATATCTCAACTTCCTGATATTTCTTGCGCCATCTCAAACCCAGCCGAGTTGTTGTCTCTATTCCTGTTCTACAGGCACTTCTTTCTGCTGCCTGAGATACGATACGATTCATACGTCTGTTAGATACATATGTACGTTGTTAGTCCGGGTATGAGAAAAGAAAAGAAAAGAACTAAGGTTAGAAAGGAAGCATAGTTCCAAAGGTTATGGAACCTGGCATTCTGTATCGCACAAACAAAGGAATTCATGTCCATCTCATGCTATATAGTGAATCGCTATGTATTCATGGGAAACTGAGTTATCCACTGTCACAACCACAACTGGCCTGAATTCCACACAGCCGCAATCAAAGCAGCGCCCGACCAAACAGCAGCTCATGATATTAGTCATGAAAGTCGCAATTGATCGCTGTGACATGGTAAGTCTCTGGTCAAGTTCGTGTTTCTATCGCTTTATAAAGATGTCTTTCAAAGGATTAGATGCAGGTATTAATTTCATGAAGACAAAGAAAAATATCACATCAGTTTCGTGCACCTCGTCTAAATGTCATCCATAAAGTTTCAAAGACGCTCGATTATTCTAAAGCATGAAAGTTTAGCCGCGCAACCAACGAAAGGCCATGATTATGCACGTTTTTATTGCCAAAAGCCACAGGACCTAGTCAGCCTGTACTTGTAAATGATCCTCTACGACTGTACTTGAACGAACTTATTCAATGATAACTTCGTCCCTAGTTCTCTATACCACCCTGTTCCATCCATATACTTGATTCAAGCTTCCATACCAGGAAGGCTTTCGAACCAGCGGAACACCAGAAAAAAAATCGCCGACTTGGGTCTCTAACAAATTGAGAAGAAAATGCACAGCCGCTAAATAGAAACAATCGATGAGGATATAAATTTTCAGCCAATGTAATAGTACGAAGCATCTATATATGTATGTATGTTACTAACAATAGGTAGCCAGTACTAGGATACCATCATTATACTATCATTAAGAAGCCGTACAAGCACCTAAAACATGCATACAGTACAGCTACATGTAGGTCCTACGTGACGTAGAGAAAAGAGGCCACCTGCATCTATTGGCTAGCAACCAGCGAAGCCTACTTATTTCTTTATATCAACCAGAGACATACACAGTGTTAGCCAGTCTGTGACAGAGTGGTGAAAGTATCTATATATGTATGTGGACAAAGGACCAATGACTTTATCGACGCGGTAAAACAGAATGATATACGCCAATGAAGTATGTATAACTTACATTATTCATCTATCGGCATGTCTACCATACATACATATATACTTAGGTCAGACAAACCGCTAAGGCAAGGGTATCGTGAAGGTGTGTTTGTTGTTGTGTGGCTTTAACAAGCGGCTTTGTATGCCCCATCCAGCCAACCATAGACGGCTATGCAGACAAACGCAGTACAGTCGACAGCTAGTTTCAACAGATCGCCGTTTCCGTGAGACTCTGGAAGCCCATATTCGAAGGGGAGGGGCACATGTTCTCGTTTCGTTTGCCGGTTAGTACTACAGAGTGTCAAATGCCTTCAATGAGATAGAAACTACCGCAAATATCGAACTAGCCAGTTTCCACTGTTGATAATCCTGTTGAAAACTATCTAGTCGTAGTCAGTCATTTCATCCCAGGTATATGGTTTCGTTCTGCTCTATCATGGTGGTCTATGGGTAAAATTTTATGCCTTGAATGACACAAGTTTGACAGCATGGAGCAGAATACGTGTACATCTACAAACCGATACCATATATTCCTACTCAGAGGCATGTCTACATATGTACTTGATTGGCATCTTTCTAGCCATTCTCATCCCCGTGTTTGCCATCGTGATAAAGAAAACTCTTTCGTCTGGATTGAAGCCTTTCGATAATCCAACAAGGCACGGACTAGCGATGTACCGTCATGACAGCTGGTCAGCTCCTCTGAGTGCAAAAAAAAAACATTGATGAGCAAAGCGCCAGTAGCCATAATGCTATATGTAACTCTTGTATATCTCATAAGCCTCCAATGATCATCACCAGCCCTCATTTTTTCAATAACTACAACTACGTCTTTCAATAAGGTACCTTTCAATGTGACCGGTTTCATTTGTGGTATTACACCCCCGCTTCTTATACTTTATTGGCTTACGCTAGTCTAGCTAGACCAAAAGGTAAATATTGATGCTTAAGTTGAACTAAGCTTGAAGCTTAGATCACGGTCTACATATTGCAAGTAGTTCGGCTAAGAACAAAACTAGACAGCAAGTAAGTCTAGTGAGAGTAAGGGAGAGAATGAGAGAAACTTGGGGGTTTTCTCTATCCATGTAAGCATAATGGGTCGGCTATCTAGCCAATCATATTCTGTAGTCTGCGCAGATGGGGCCTTGAAACCAAGCTTGACAAGCATTCCTTGTTTCTTTTCCTTCCAATCTTCGTCTAAGTTGCACACATTTCCTAATCAAGCCCTACTGGGACATTTCCTTCTGTGCGTATCTGTACATGTATGTAGTATTTGGGTAGAGCTCGTGGGGAGAATTACAGCGTTTGTGTGGTCGAGATTGACAGAAGAAGATGATCAAGTAACTCTAGAAAGGCAAAGTTATTGTTTACGTGAAATAACGATCTGTTCATTATTTCTTTTTTTGCAAAATCACTTGCGATCAGTTGTAATATTTCCTCCTTTTGGCGTCATAAGTGGCACATTATCTTCTTGATTATGCTGCATCTGTGACATTGGCTTAGTTTCCTTCAAAATTATTATTTGTACATAAGTAGTTGCATATCTACAGGAGACTACTAACAGGTCATTTATTTCGGCATAATTTAGTTGATGTTTCCACTTTTGTGTATGCATACAGATATACGGTTCTTATCTATCAGTATTTGTACATACATATGTATGTACAGCGCCAGCCAAGAAGCTCAGGCATAGTCGTGTCACTGTTACTGTGTACATGTACGTATATCTATAGCTGCAAGTCTCCGGTAACTTACACAAATTTAACATGCCACATTTGTATTATTTGCAGAAAGCAAACAGATATTAGTGCTGTTCCACTATGTGTATATGTTATGCCTTCTAAGGCGATGGTTATTCATGGTCTTCTAGAAACAGTTGTAGGTTTGAAGCTCTATAGTCAATCAAAGTACATATGTATCAATATTCATTCTACATACATACATATGTATCTAAGATAGCCACACATGTATAATTGCATAAGTAAGCAGAATTATGAAAGCCACCTCGGGCGTAGACAACCCATCCTGTTTTAGTGTACTATTCGATGTGCTACACGTTCTCGTCCATCTTTACAGATTTTTGCCCTGTGACTATGCACAACTACGTGAAAATATGTTATAATCAGCCGTTATTTAGCATCCAATCACAAAATGCTCTTGTTACATAGTATACATGTACCTCCATAAGCAACACCCTGCTTCATGATCCTACGCTAAACGCGCCTCTTTTTCCCTATGTTTTCTTTTTCTTATCTTATTTTTATGCCTCTGTGATAGCGCTGCTACATTTTCACTAGACTCGGAATCTTTTTTTTGTCGGTTTCCAACTAGGAGAAGATCGAATCAGTGACAGATTGGTAAATTACGCTCAGATCAGCCCAAGTTAACTTCCCAGGTGGGTGGCCATATCTGTGCATACAGATACTATTATCCCAGTGAATGTTACATTCACGCCCCGTTGCTCAGAATTATGCCTCTCGTTGATGCTTAACCTCAAGTTATCTCTATTCCCCTACTTGCTTTGGACTCAACTTCAATTGATTTGATGTCATATTGGAGTTAGCTGAAATCAACTTCTTTTGACCCATTGTCGATGTTAAATTGAGTTCTCTCTGGCTATACGTGAGGATATCCTATCAATCATCATGTCTTCAAAGCCTGGTATGTAGTTGAACTGAATGTATCATCACCATGCTTCAAGGCTAACTTGAGTGAAACTGTTTTTCTGTTGACTGTTGCTATAAGACATGACGAAAAGAGATTTATATACATAGTTTCAGTTAGCATGCACAAATCTAGATAGAATGCCTAGGGTTGAATTCATAGTTCATACACACATCTACCATGATATGCACCTTGGTGGGTGATCCAAATCCATCATATGTAGCACAAAATACATAGCCCATACGGATATATATCAGCATTGTAGTCATCTCTTATTCGTGGTATAGATAACCCTCTATGACCTATCCTAGACTACGTATGCTAGCTCGTGATTCTCTCATTCTCGATATACGCTTCGTCTTTGGTCCTATTCTTTCGTCGTATTTCATAAAAATTACATCTTCAGCACAGCCTATGCAGTTTATCCGCCAACATGGTACACATATCGATTTGACTAGCCACGAGATTCCAGGCCTCTCCAGGCCTAATTCCTTATAACAGTACATGCAAGTCTATGATAGCATCATGTCATCTATTGATAGGCCTATCTCATCTCCAAATATGTCAATACTAACGATCACTTGGGTTGGGTCCTAATATATGTATCAGACTCCCTCGAAGAAGGCTATGCAGAGTCCGTCTCCAACATCTCATGAGTTAAGTGTCGCGATTTGTCCATTCCGGGATCCTTGGGTCCCGCTAGTAATTCTGGTCGATATCAGTGTCTTGGAGTTTGAACGGATGCCTAGATGCTAAACTAGTGGATATGACAACCGATGATCTTCGGGCCGTTCATCACAGCCGACATTCGCCTCCCTTCGTCAATGGAGCAATACGGATATAACACGTCATGCTATCCTGGATATACTTCGATATTGACTACTTTGAGTCTTTGTTTGGTAACCAGACATACACTTGCCTAGAAGACATGCAAGCTTCCCGCTATATATCAGTTATATCAGTAGTGGTCTGAAAGTATCAGTGACTTTTGAAAAATCACAACTGTGATCTATGTATGTCATCCTAACTCTAGTTGCCCAACATCATTATATTTGTGGCTATGTCGGTTAAAGGATATCACAGGCCATCCTTTGAGATAAATGAGAGAATTCGCTATGTGTAATCAAGAAGATATGATCTGATATCGTGTTAAATCAGATAGATGATCAATATAGTTAATTTATTCCTATCTTGTTCATTATCTAACAAGACATGGAGAGTCTAGTCAAGTTACATAGCATTGCCATAGACAGCTTAGGTATTATCAGTATCATTATTAGTGTTACAACCGGTTTCCTCAGGTATCTTTTCGTTGGTAGTTGTTACGTCAAATTTCATAACGAAGATAGTCCATAAGCCAATATATAAAATGCGTTGTATTAAATTATGACTCTTAGGCTTTCTATCATTATCATAGGTAGACAGCTTACTAAGAGGCTCGGCTGGGTCGAGCTATGATATCAAAATGCGTTCTAAAATAGAACCACCAACACCTTATCTGCATCTACTCAATGACTTTAGGCAACATTCTCGAACAACTTTTGGATGGGTTTTGCGGCCTGTAACGAAGATTAGGATCATATGTTCTCAATGGTGTACTTCACTCGCGAGTTGGTGTTGTAGCATATAAGGATAGGGTATAGGATATACGTACATCAATAAACTTCTCAAGGTTAGCGTCGAGGTTGGTAAGATCATTCGCGCGTTTGTTGTTGTCTGCGATCAGCTTCTGCTTACGCTTCAATAGTTCCTGGCGCTGTTGCTCTAGAAGCTCTCTCTCTAAGCGTTCGTGCTCGATACGTGCCACCGTCAATTCATCTTCGGAGAAGGTTGCCTTTTCCGGGAAAAGCTCGATGAACTTCTCGGCTGGAATCAGAGGGAGCTTTTGATATGAATGACTACGGGAGATCATGTTAGTTTAGCCCAATCCATATGACGATAATGTATGAACTCACTCATATGAGATGCAAGCCTCAATCTCGCCTTGCAGATGTCGTTGTTCATAGTAAAGATTCTGCAACTTCAGATGTAGCCGGTCAATTTCTTGGCGAGCTCCCGCTGTCTCGGCCTTCGTCTCACGCGCTCCCAGAATCGCAGAGCGATTCAGCAGTCTTAGAGATCCAAGCTTACTCTCCAGTTCTTGATATTTGGTAGAAAGAATAACTTGTTGTTCGTCAGTAAGCTTGATCTCTTGTGTCATACAAGACTTTAAAAGCGCAATAAGCTCTTGCGCAGCGGTTTGCGCATCATTTGAAGTTTTCAGGGTGCTGGCAAGGCCTTCGTCGGTGACGATCTGTGATTTGACACCTACATCCATTGTTTCGGTGTGTATGATTTTTAGACTCGCGTTGTATTGGAGATTTCAAGGCTTCAGACGCGACGGATCCAGGTGTGTGAATGAATAGCTAAAACTTGCGATACAGGCTGATGAATTCATCAACGGTGATGGTCATAAACACGAAGATTCTCAGCCTTGGAAAATACTACACGTTCACAGACTACGGGTCCACTTAAAAGTCGAGGGTTTGGTAGCCTTATGTGACTACGTCACAGCAGATGACCTGCCTTCAACGATGAACTTAGTCTTCCCACTAAGCTGAAACGGCTCATATTTCGAGGAGTAACTCAAAATGAGACGTGATAAACTCCAATCTCTAAATTCTTCGCTCAATTTGATCATTCACACTCACTTTTCCACACATAAAACAGAGTATAAAGTCAACTGTACACAGTATGTATAGTTAGGGTTACATAAAGAAACTTAACATCTTAAGCCCATTGTCAAAATTCAAAGTTCTAACAGAGCCATGTGCTTAGATCTTAGTCTTTGGCTAGCTGCAAACGCTTTGAACGTGCATAGAAACCGACCTGGTCATGGTGGTTGAACTAGAGACAGTAATATGCAGCTTTATTGTTTTTGAAATGTTGAGAGGATTGCATAAAAGGAAGAAGGAAGAGGGGCCTTGATGCTTATAGAACTTGTCTTGCTCTTCGTTGGGACTTACGGCTCTAATTTAAGCCGGAAAAAGGTTGCAGTTGAGTGGGTAGTGAAGTTGTAATGTGCAGCAGCGTCCTATACTGAATCTTGAGAATCATGAATTACGTGAGCCATATACATATATGTATGATACCCCGAAGTTGTATACATGTATGGATGAGAAAAACACATAAGAATCTCTCTTAAACCTGCCCACAGATACATATGAGAGCCTGGGGAGATATCGGAATAAGCCATGCATACTACTTTTGCCACAAAGCCCTACTGGTTGCGCTTGGCGGACTAACCGTGTAGCCGTGACGTTTGCGGTAATAATAGACAGAAGCAAAAATAGAGAAAAACAGCAACTTTGAGAGGCTTTTTTGTTCTTACATGTACAACTATAACTCACTTTATTTCTAATATGTCAATAGGCGCCAACAAGGAAGGTCATCGCTGGCAATAGGGGCGTCCGGTACAAAAAAAAGGGATAGCTAGACAACGCTGACATGAGGGTCAGAGACAAGGAAGCATGTTGTGACAACCGCTACCATAGTAGCCAGATAGAAAACAAGAGACCCTGACCCGTACACTCTTACAGATATACCTTACACAAATTTTTTTTTTTGGAAAGTAAAGATAAGTCAGCATTTCAAGCAAACAAAGGGAGAGCTTCCCCAACGCCGAGAACGCTAGAGGAATTGTCTAAATTAGATAAGCTTGGCCCCTCCACTAACGCCAACAATAATACAGCGGACGGATAACTAATTCGTGATTGTTTCCTTGGATAGTTTCGCTTGCAATGTTGCGCAGATTTTTGCTATTGTTGGGGTATCTCAAAGTTGGTCTGTCGCCACTGTCACTGTCTGGATAACGCTCAGGCCTACTACTAGCTGTGCACAACTTAAGTTATAGAGCACATTTGGATAAAATTAGAGCATATTGAGGCCGATTTTCCAGTGTGGGCTCTGCTACCCACGCGATTTTAGTGGCAGCAGTTCAATTTCCGATCATTAGCCGGCGCTTCTTTCTTTGACCCTGGGATGTTGACATAAGAGTTTCATTAGGAGCAACCTCTATTTGGTTTATTTTGTTTTTCCTTGATCCCCTTGTCTTGGGGCGCTTCGTTTGCTTGATTGATTGACTGATTGATTGATTGATTGACTGGACTAAGTCCCGAGGTACTTGCTCGAGTCTTGAATTGAACTGAACAAGGATGGACTGGATTCTCATGTCTGTACTTGTACCGTCTCTCTCTTTCTCTTCTCTCGGACTCTAATTTCAAGATTCCCTAATACACATCTATCAGCGTCCATACCTCAATATTTGCTGGGCACGCTCTCAAACCGCCATCGACCTGGCTCTGCATATATTGTTTCTCCAATAGCCATCCGTTTGTTTACCTCGTGGTTGTCCATTCGGTGACAGAGCAACCCGTCTATCGACCTCATCCTATCTCTCTATACGTTCTCGACATCTCACGGGAAGTCGCTCTTGTGTTGCAAGCTGCTACCAGTTTGTAGTGCTATACTCTTGACTAGTGCTGTAGACCGTCTTATTGTATCAGAAATACAGCCCAAGCCGGAATAAGAAGCCGACGACCGACCGAAACAGTACCCGAATTAGCACACGCTCAAACCTACAACTACACAAAATCAAACCCAATCTCCAACATGGATGTCTCCTCAAATGTCACGGCATTGCCCGCTGGCACAATAAAGCGTTGCCACGATGAGGCATGCTCTTCTGGTCTTCAAGTCCAAGACTCTCCAGCTCTGACGACACAACGTCGACGCCATTCTCTTTTCGTGCAACGCCGACGCAAGTCTTTAGTGCGCAGCATCATGGACGGCGAAGAAAACCTACTGCTAAAGGTTTGTCAATTATGGTACCTAGTAGTGTAAATTTATGTTCCAATACTAACCGGTTCTAAAAGGTTGATGTCTTCCTGACTGAACTCGACCGTCGACTCCAATACATCGAAAGCCATTATGTCGAACCAGACCTTGACGAGAGTATCACCATCGCCTTGGATACACTACAGACGGTCCGGAATCGTTGCGCCGCGGCATCTGAGGAAGTTATCGGTGCTGGTCGCCGAAGATTACAGGTCATGGTCGAGACCATCGAGGTCGGATGTCATGAAGCCATGTCTGCCGCCGGGTCATTGAACGAAAAGGCCAAGGTAGCTGTCGAACTGCTAGACGAAATGCTCAACGTTTTCGAAAGTCGTGCCTATAAGATGCGCGAGCAGGGACTCGCTTCGACTGCTGGCCAACTGGTAGATGAATCTCTCCGCATCATGGATGAAGGCCTGCAGAGCGCCATCCATGCTGCTGATGCCCTCGAAGAAGCCATTCAACGGGCCGTAGCTCGTGCACGAGACCAAGGTTTGATTTTGTACGATGATTTGCCTATTCCGTGGCGCGTTAACCCCCATATCCAGGGCGGTTACCGCTTCATGGAGAGCAAGGTTGACTGTGTCCGCAGTATGTTCGGTTTGTCCAATGAGACAATCAACATTTGGTCTCATGCAATTGGCTTTGTGATTGTGCTTTCCATCGCATTTATTGTTTATCCCATGAGTCACAACTTCCAGAACAGCACGACCACAGACGTCATCATTGCTGCTTCCTTCTTCTTCACGGCGTGTCTGACCCTAGCTTGCTCGACAATCTGGCATACGATGAATGCAGTTGCTGATGTTAACGCCATATCCATCTTTGCATGCATCGACTACACCGGAATCAGTGTGCTGATCGCGGCGTCCATTGCGACGACCGAGTGGACTGTATTCTACTGCGACCCTGTCAGCCGATGGCTATACATGTCTACTACCTGCACACTCGGTGTTGGTGGCGTTATCCTGCCGTGGCACCCGTACTTTAATAAAGCGGAGATGGCTTGGCTCCGCGTTGCCTTCTTTGTTGGTCTCGCGTTGACTGGATTCCTGCCCATTCTGCAGCTCAACTACACTCACGGCTCTGAGTTCGTGTACGAATTTTACCGTCCTATCTTGAACTCTGTCATGGTTTACTTTCTCGGAGCTCTTGTATATGCCAGCAAAATCCCAGAGTGCTGGTACCCCGGAATGTTTGACTATGTTGGCGGTAGCCATAACCTCTGGCATTTTGCCGTCCTGGGTGGCATCTTGTTCCATTATGTGGCCATGCAAGAATTCTTCTCAAGTGCATTTGCCCGTGCTGAAGGCGGGTGCCCTGTTTACTAAGAGATGTCTTACATGCTCTATTTCATTTATCATGCGATGCTCATATATCTATACTATCATGGCCCTGAATAATCATGTATGTGTCAATAAAAGACAACAGTAAGTGTCTTTCTATTGCTTTGCAAATGTATGTGCCTTTACTATCAGCGACTCACGGTAGTCAGTCCATTTGTCAACTCAGGTACTCACATAACGATCGTAATGAATACGACAAAAAAAAGTTGATTACGAGCATGGCCAAGAATATCATCTATATCATTCTTCTTTTACCTTAGGCGGCTGGAAATGACAACAATCAAATATCCACCATTTTGGAATTCACCTAATATCGATCCTCCTTTTCTTTGACCATATTCTATCTATATTCTTTCTTCCACAGTATCTATCTATCCTACCATTTTCCAGAGCATCTCGGCGTACAATAACGGAATCAATCATTCTCATCATTTCCATTTTTCCTTGATCCGAGCTAAAATCAATACATCATATGTTTTCTTAATCTTCTATCTTCACTTGTTATTTTCTTGTCTTTATAGACTCCAGTGAATGTATACAAGGGTCTATGACATTCTGCTCTCTTGCTTGTAATTTGCATGTTTGTTTGTTCTTCTCTCAGGTATCGTGTACAACATCGTAATGTTACATTCATTAAAATCTTAATAACCTTGTGAAGATCATATGCAAGTATGTTTCGCTACCGGTCTTAAAAACCACGGCTTTTGTAGATTCTGGTAGTATGATAGACTATAAATAAGAATGTGAGATATCTACTTGAATTACTTGTTCCCCTTAAAACGCCGTTGATGAAATCCAACGATATTCAAGTCTGGATATGATATCAACGTAACACCAAAAGACCAACTATGAACACAAGGCAAGAAGATTTTAAATATAGAAGACGGCATATTTTAACGAGCATGATTAACTATCTCAGCATAGATATCGCGTGGAATCTTTTGCACAAATGAGATTGTGAGCCTTTTAATCTGCTCAGATTGGAGGGCTGGGAAGGAACGTAGAAGGTTGCTTGGCCTAGGAAAAAGAACACGTCAATGTTAGTGGTTAAACATGAAGGATAATATGTGCTACGTCATAGTGAAAACTTACGTAGGTGATGAGAGAATTTGCTCTCTCATAATGTACAGCTGGGCTACGATACAAAGAATGTTGAGATGGGGGCCATATGCGAATAGGAAGTCCCAGAGTTTGAGAACTTCAGGTAGCGGTGGTGTGCAGGCACTTAGGGTCAAGACCGAAGGGAAGGCGTATATCTCTGCCCGTAGGCCTTTGCTTAGTAGATACATACTAAGTTGCTTGTCAACGATAGCTAGTACCTTATCAACAAGAGCTAGGCCTCGGTGAACACCCTCCATCGCACCACGGATATATCCAGGACACTCGCGAGTCAATAGAGCATAGAAAGCAGTAAAGGCCTCAGCTTCGCTTCTAGCAGCATACAGGAACGGCGCAGCTAAAACATTCATACCTTGAACGTAAGTTCCTGGTTCGGTGGGTGCGTCCCGCTCCGAACCCTCGGTGGTCAGAGTTAATGCGCGAGCGCGGTTCATGGCTGCCGGTGACGAATTCACAGAGGATGGTTCGTTGGCTGCTGGACTGGACTCCCGGCGTCCAATGTTACCACCGCCTATAGCGCCGCCTGCAGCTAGTGAAGTACGTTCGCGGCGAACCTTTTCACGACCATCGTGAAGACGCCATGCTATGGCGTTGAGAAGACGGATCAAGCTAGCTTCGCTCACACGACGACGGAAAAGAGGATCTGTCGTTAGAGTACGGAATGTATCATTACGAATCTTAGCATAAGCAGGCGACGCTCCGCGGTGGATAAGTGACAGGTAGTCATCTGTAGATAGGATCGGGGCGTTGAGAAGAATGAGCCAAGCATATATGCGCACCGAAGACTATGATCACTGTTAGAAATAAGATTATGCCATATGTGAGGTCATATGTGTTACTTACCATTCCATCACTATCACTCTTGATTCCTTCTTCAAGGATTTTGTACCGCGCCGTCTCCAATGTTCCCAAATAGTTACTGTCTGGTGGGCCATCACGTATAATGGCCTGGACAGACATGCCCAAGTTAGCATACTGTGGTCGCTTAGGCTTTTGAGCCAATGGGCTGCCGTCCACGGACATTGGTGAAGGACAGTTAACGTCACTATTCGCACGAATGCGCCTAGTCAATGGCGAGTTTCCCGCCGATGACGGTGCATCTTTGCGCTTCGGCGAGCCATTGCGAGCCAATGGCGAGGATTGAAGTTGCTTCTGTGCTTGTAGGTGTGGCGCCGGTGGTTTTGCGGCCGAGAATAGTGGTTGCGATGTTTGGTGGTGTAGCTGATGGTGTGAGGACGATGCCGCTGTTGACTGGTAGAAGCCCGGTATAGAAGATGACGTCAATGATGGCTGGGGAAGCAAAGACTGGCGACGCTGTGAAGACTGCAGCTGCTGACGCTGTTGCGCGATCAAGCCTTCCACCGTGGTCACGGGGTATGCTTGGCTAGCGGCCTTTGCACCAAGACTGTGGGCGGATTGGAGCTTACGCAGCGTTCGTTGTGTACGCGGCGAGGCCGGTTGTTGGAGGTCGGCCATGAACATTGATGATGGAGGTCTAATTGACGATTGCTGCGGATGGCGCGTAGGACTGGGCATTATTACGTGTGATATGTTTTGATGCAGTTTAGGTTCTATGAATATCTAACGGATAGGAATTTTTCTATGGTCGTGATGTTGGATCGTGAAATTCGTGATAGCGTGCATAAAATGAGCGTCGTGTGGATGGATTTCCGTATAGAGTTCGTCCTGTTGTTTCTTCGTTAAGTCGAAGTCGTGATGTTTTTTTGAAGTCAATTAGCTTTTTTTTTATGATACCAAACAAGGACTTGGGTTTAGATACGCCGATCACTTAGTTAGAGAGTGATAAGTGATACGCAGTTGTCTGCTTGTGATATTGTCCTGGATATCGACAATTTTTCTTGGTCTGCTTTGTTGATGTTGATGTTGACATTTGCGACCTGGTGGCTTATGTCGAGTTGTGCTTATTTTATGCACTGTTTGTTTGATTTTATGTAGGAGGCTAGCAAATAACCCCGGCCATCGCCTAGTAACGAACGACAAGCCACAATAGTGGCATTTAGGCGGCTGGCGCGTGCTATTGATTTTTTTTAGCGCGTTAATCCATATCTGCATTTGTGCATCTGCATCTTATCTTATATATATCGCCAACCTCCTCCCATATTGCTATCAACGATGGTAGAAATTCAGATCTCAAGGAATCAAAACTTGTAGCTTTCTACAAATATTCTACAGCACATTAGGCTAAAAACCGTTTAGAATATTTGCGGCGACCGTAGTCCGTCTATTGTATCGTTTAGTAGGATCGACTTTCATGATATCTAGTTGCCATATAAGGTATCTAGCATTAATGTTTATCCTACACAAGGGTTACATAGTGGCCCAAAGGGTTAGGTTACCGCTTATGCAGATTTAGGGTTAGTATGTCGGAAGCTCCAGTCACCAGCTTCACCGAACGGTCTAGACTTTTGATATCGAGAAATGCCACCAAAGAATAATTGCGCCATTTTTTCGAGCAATTCTCTTCCTTCGTGTATAGTAGCCGGGACAGCACCGAGGATGTATGCGTATAGAAAACTTTTGTTCAGGGACAGCCTGTTTTCGCTGCATCTTGCATTTACCTGTTCCTTCGAGAAGCGACAACCTGAGTTGCTCTATAAAACCATAACTATAATATGTGGAGAACTCGATTTAGCTCTCATTTTGATGCTAGCGAACTTTTTTGACCGTTTCCTTTTACATACACTGGAAAGACGATATTGTGAGGTTTGAAAAAATGTTAGTTAAAAAGCGGGACAGATTTTTTGTTTGGTGATTTTGATTTGATTATATTTTACGTCTACCGTACCTACTCTGCCGTGTCTAGATAGTGGGGTTGATCCGCAATGGCGCAATGAGCTAGGCAGTTGATGCAACTGCCATTTGAAAATTAGCATTGTGGACTACTAGGTTCGCGATTGGATGGTGCAAGCTGTATTACAAACAGTAAACTATAAGTGAATAAGTGAATGTGAGTGAACTCGTCCGTCAAGATATCTCTCATGCGACGGAATAACCGTATCATTTGTCTTAATACGGTGATAGTTTCGAGCTGAAATCCAATAAAGGTTGTCATTGGGACTGTGGAGGGTCGTAGATGCGCGCTGACGGCCTCTTGAGTATTCGGCGAACATGGATGGGCTGGATGGCTTCTTTCATACATATTGCTTATGAAAGACAAGACATATCGGTGATATCTACGAAGCGAGGTGTGGAATGATATATGTAGTTTTCTCTAAAAGCAATACAGACTCAGCTTACAAGCCGGGCAACGGTTAGACCGGACAGGAAGTGGTTCAAGAGAGTAACGGACGGAAAGTTGTCTTTGTAGTCGGGATGAGTCCCGCGCTTGGTGTAATAAAGATTGATAATATTGGTTGGTTAGGAGATTATGTGCTAATAATGGACTGGCATATGAACGTACGTACGTTAACTATAGACATACATCAATTCTTGCTTCTACATATGGAACGTAGCCATGGGGTCAGCGTCTTCCTGCCAACTCAAGGAGACTAATAAGATTGTACCACCATATTTGGTGGGGAGCCGAGAGGAAGTAGCATACAGAAAAGTTTGGGAGCATTAGATAGCAGGGCTGACTGTTCTTGGTGGTGAGTTTAGCACTGTGAGGTATTGTTTTCGAGAGAGACCCTAGTAGCTTTTGCATATCGAAGACCGCCCCCGTATGGCGAGATACCGAGACGAGATGTCGATATCGTGGGTTGCGAGATTTAGCTTGTCCTGCGGGATGAGCCACGTCTGCTCGCGTGTCTGTTGTTACATTTTTGTAAGGCCGTGAGAGGATGTTACCGAATGATTTGCAAATGAAATCATAACAATGGTTAGTTGACTCTGGAGTTGACACTAGAGAGTTAATATCACGAGAGAGAAATATGAACACGGAGGAAGCGACAGAAAGCGTCGGAGGGGGGGATAAGATATGTCTTGGTGAGGTAATAATATGTTCTGGACCATGAATTATTGAAGACAATGCGAGCATAATATGTGTCAGATATTAGCGGGCTTAAGTTGATGTGAAAAGAGGTGAGGTTGAGATATTCGTGCCCTGTAATCACTAGCAGAGCTAGCAAAGAAATTCTGCATCTTGGCAATATGTAGCCAAGACTTTTGCTATCTCTTTTAGGGGTCACAAAGAGAAGAAATTCATACTTTCCGGTGTCATGTACATACTAGAGCAGCTTAGCTCTCGGGAGATGATAGATGTATATGTATACTGGAAGCAGTAAGAGCCAGATGGCACGTAGATACAAGCTTTTGCCAAGAGAGATGACAGCAACCGTGAGCCCTACAATAGAGATAAAATGAAGAACTGTAAGGCATCGCCAAGTCTTTGACCTCGTGGAAAAAGGACCCGAAGCAATAGTACCAAGACTTCGGATAGTCTGTGTCTTTGTTTCTGTTGTTCTCTCTCTAGAGCTTTGCGGGTAGATGATAATTCTAGAAGAAGCTTCTTTACTCCTGGTTTTCTTCTAATGCATTGTCCCCAAGTACTCTGCAGCTACTGCAAGGCAAGGGGAATAAGAAGCAAATGCAGATCACAAGATGGATGCATAGTGTGGCAGTGACAAGTGAACTGTAGCATATCTCGGTAATATAAGTTCTTTTGGATTTGATTTGACCGACAGAGGCTGCTTAGATACATATAGATATATAGATACACAGTTGATCAAAGTTAAGCAAATGGTCAAAATCGAAATAGAGTACCATATGGGTATAATGGAAATGGTGAGTAGCGACAGTCCCCAAGAACCGCGTGATCTTGGTCAAGGTGACAATAAAAGGTCACTAAATGTAGCAAAAAGAGGCTTGAAAGGCGGGTGAGCGACCGGAGTTAAGTATCTCGTCATCGATGCAGCATTTTGCGAGACAAAAGCTATGACCAGGTTGTGGTTGCAATCCTGACCAAAGGCCTAGCTTAGCTGACTTCGATACTTTAATTGTTGGTCGGCTAGAAGTCACACTAGTTAGTAATGTAGTATTTCGACTGAATAAAGTGATACTTGCTGCAACCTCTACACTTGATCTGGTGCCCATATCAAGCTATACACGTTCAATATTTGCTGTTTAGTGTTCTCAGTCAGTTGTTCATATCTTGGGTGTATGCATATGTAAGCTGGCAGCACGGTAACAGGCTTTAGAGTAATTCTATGGTATTATTATTGATTGTTCTACATGTATATGGTCCTACGTTCTATAGACGGAGGATTGCTTGTGATGGAACTCAACTACGTAAGAGCATGAGAAAGCAAGGCATCGTGGACTTACGTAGAACAAGGGGGGGGGGGTCGCCTGGTATAAGCTAGTTGAAAGATGATGGGTTGCTCATTGATACCAAACAGGGACGTTTCGAGAAGACCAGAAGCCAAAGCTAGAGAAAGGAAAAGAGAAGAGAGAGAGAGTGGAGTCTGGCTATTAATTCTTCGGACCATCCATTGAACTACTAGACTTGGAATTCCCTGGTGAGGCAAGGATCGATGGCGACATCGCCCCTCCACTCCAGATCCAACCAGCGGCCGAAGACGAATTTTCTTAGCCTGTTGTCTGAGTTGTCCAGCGGCTTTAAAAGAAGCCGGCAGAGAAGGACAAATACAAGCTATATAGGGATGTGTATATTTTCTTCTTCTTTCATGAATTGGCTGCTATCAGGTGCTTGCTGCTTAGTTTTGGTCATTGACGCTTGTAGGAAAATGAGAAAAGAAGGAAATTTTGGTTAGTGTTGGTTGTCTTTCTTTTCCTTGTAAGTTACAATGTTAACATAATGATTAAAATATGAGCATGGATTATTCTCTTCTGAAATACAGACCTAAATGCAATGAATAAATGCTTGCTTAGGCACTGTAGTGAAAGCACGTCAGTCTTTATAGGCCCATTAGAGTAAAAGCACGTTATACTAGGCACCCCTATCCATAGTACTAACCACTGCTAGCGGAGCCCTGACGCAGGACTTGGCAAGTCCTGGAGCCCCCTGTAACTTGGTGTCTTTAGCTTCTTTTTTATATATATATTTTTTTATAGCTGTTGTCTTTACATATGGTATTGGATATGTGCCTTGACTATTATGATCTCTTCTGCTTATAGTCCGGCTTCCTCGCCATTCATTATCTATCTTTGTTCCGCAATTTCTGTTCATTTTGACTTTGCTCGCTGGCTTCTGAACCGCGGTCTGAAAAAGAGACTCATCTTCTTATTTATTACATATCGTTTGTTTATGTTTCTTTTACGCTTTACAGTTTTGTCAGACAACCAGTCCGTTGCTTTTGCGGGGTGACATAGTCTTTTTTTCTTCTCGCAATTTTTTTTAAAGTTGACTGTAGCATATTAATCTTGTTGCCGTTTTCAGCAACTGTTCGCTTCTGGCTTACACAACTGCTTCTACTCTTGTACTGTCTCTCACCCACCATATACAGAACTCTTCCTGAACATCCGAACCTCAACCCCCCCCTCATCCTTGAAACACAATACATCGTTCTCTTCCGAACAGACGGGGCTCAGTCTCTGGTTCAACCGCTGGAGAAACTTAAGCTTTTTTTCACTGCATAGCATACTGCTCTCCAACTTCTATATTGAGTTGCGTGCTGTGGTAAGATCGCTTGTGATCCTATAGGACATTACGCCAGTGTCTCTCTCTATGTTTATGCTTATCGCTGCTGCTACGATACTGGACGACATATAAATAGCCTCGGGTGCGCCCATTCAACGCTCAGCGCAATAAGTCTGCTGAACTTGGTCATACATATATCTCTGTCCTTTTTTCCTAGTACATACACTCTTCTCTCCCCATCTTTGCAAACTGGAAGCTGCCCTTCGCCATGCCGACCAAGGCCAACCAGACCGGCCGCGTCTTGGCCAAGGTCCTGGGCATCAAGCTCGACGACCATCACAGCGCCGACAATGTCACTCGTGGCGAGAGTGTGTTCTCCATTGCTACTGCCGATACGGAGATCTTCGTCGAAGAAGAGCCGACGACCGCTGAATGGATGCGCGACCAGGTCCCATCTGGCGAGGGTATCGCTGCCTATCTGTTGAGTCTGTTTCCTTTCTTGCAGTGGGCGCCCTTCTATAACCTGACTTGGTTCATAGGAGATCTTGTTGCCGGTAAGTTATGTTTTGCTTCTATCTGAGCTGTTCTTCATTAGCTTCGTTTAGCGCTTCCAACGGACATCCGATTGATGAACGCCTTGTGTGGGACTTGCTTGCTGACCAGGGTATTATGTTTCCGTCTAATAGGTTGCACTATTGGTGCCGTTGTTGTGCCCCAGGGTATGGCTTACGCCCTACTAGCCAACCTGCCTGCTGAGTATGGCCTATATTCGTCGTTTATGGGTGTCGCATTATACTGGATCTTCGCCACGTCAAAAGATATCACCATCGGTGTAAGTGCCTTACATCTTCTTCCCAAAGCCACACAAACCCGACTGGCCTGTTGCCGCAACCTGGTCTGCGACATGCAGGCCATGTAAGCAAGCAGTGAAAAAAGATATAGACTACGCTACCTGTAGTAGCACCGTATACTAACTAAGATTCCCTTCCCTGCAAAATAGCCTGTTGCTGTCATGTCGACTTTGGTTGGCAATGCCATTCTAGACATCCAAGACACACACCCGGCGATTTCTGCTACTGATATTGCTGCAACGCTAGCTATCTTAGCTGGTAGTATCATCTGCTTTATTGGTCTGGCCCGCTGCGGCTGGATCGTCGACTTGATCTCGCTGACTTCGCTATCGGCTTTCATGACTGGCTCTGCGCTGTCCATTGCCTCTGGTCAGATTTCTGCGCTCATGGGTCTCAGCGGCGTCAGCACACGCGATGCTGCCTACCTGGTTTTCATCAACTCACTCAAGGCTCTGCCTACGGCTAAGCTGGATGCCGCTATCGGCATCACAGCCTTGACTATGCTGTACCTGATCCGCTCGGCTATCAACCTAAGCGCCAAGCGGTGGCCGCAGCACCAGCGCCTGCTGTTCTTCATCAACACACTGCGTACTGTCTTTGTGATCTTGCTGTACACACTAATCAGCTGGCTCGTCAACATGAACCGCCGTAGTGACCCTGCCTTCAAGGTTATCGGACATGTGCCGCGTGGCTTTAAGCATGCTGGTGTGCCCAACATTAACCAGAGCCTGTGCAGTGCTGTGGCTTCGTATCTGCCTGCCACCGTCATTGTTCTGGTTGTCGAGCACATTGCCATCTCCAAGTCCTTTGGTCGTATCAACGATTACACCATCAACCCGTCTCAAGAAATGGTTGCCATCGGTGTCACAAACCTGCTGGGTCCCTTCCTGGGTGCCTACCCTGCTACCGGTTCGTTCTCTCGTACGGCCATCAAGTCCAAGGCTGGTGTCCGGACTCCCTTTGCCAGTGTCATCACTGCTGTCATCGTCGTACTGGCTGTTTATGCTCTGCCCGCTGTCTTCTGGTACATCCCTAAGTCTGCTTTGGCCGCTGTCATTATCCACGCCGTCATGGATCTGATCACCCCTCCCAACACTGTGTACCAGTTCTGGCGAGTTTCGCCCATTGAGGTGCTCATCTTCTTCGTGGGTGTCTTCGTCAGTATCTTCTCGTCTATCGAGAACGGCATCTACTCTACCGTTTGTATCTCTATGGCTGTCATGCTCTACCGCATTTTGAAGGCTCGTGGTGACTTCCTGGGCCGTGTGCGTATCCAGTCTGTGCTTAACGATCGTGTCATCGGTGAGAATCACACTGATGATGTTGGTGCCTACGGCACTTTTAAGACGTCGCCTGCTAACGCTGGCACACGTAACGTTTTCCTGCCCATCAACCACGGTGACGGTTCCAACCCTATCGTGACTTTAGAGTCTCCATACCCCGGTATCTTCATCTACCGTTTATCCGAGGGCTTCAACTACCCCAACGCCAGCAACACTCTGTCGTACTTCACGCAATATATCTTTTCCCAGACACGTCGCACTGCGCCTCAGGTCTACGGTAACCCTGGCGATCGCCCTTGGAACGACCCAGGCCCGAAGAAGTCCAAGAAGCCCGTATACAACGATAACGGCTCTATTGTGGAGACAGCTGAAGATGCCGACAAGCCCACACTCAAAGCCGTCATTCTGGACTTCTCCTCCGTCAACAACGTGGACATCACCTCTGTACAGCAGCTCATCGACGTGCGCAACCAGCTCGACCGCTACGCTGCGCCCGAGCCCGTCGACTGGCACATTGCTTGCATCAACAACCGTTGGACCAAGCGTGCCCTGGCATCTGCTGGCTTTGGCTACCCCATCGACCGTGCCGACGATGCCATCCAGTCCCGCTGGCGCTCCATCTTCAGCGTTGCTGAGCTGGGCGGTGACGACTCGGCTGCTTCCGTGGCTGAGAAGGAGGCCAACGAACACATCTCTGCTGCTCGCGATGAAGAGGCTATCTCTCCCGTAGCTGTCTCTTCTAGTCTGAAACCTGTCACTGGTAGACGTAAGGGTGTCGTCGTTCATGGCTTGAACAGACCGCTGTTCCATGTCGATCTGACTAATGCCCTCCAGAGCGCTATTGCCAATGTCGAGGCTCGCAGTGAGGTTTTCGAAGGCGAGACTAACGCCTCCGACAACCCTGACCTGCAGAAGCTTGCTTAAGTCAGCAGTGGTGATCTTTATTTGAAAAATTCACAAAAATTACCTTTAACCCTCCAAATTCACGCGCTTACCTTATATGGCGTTCTTGCCCATGGTCTATCTAGATTTGCCCTTTGGCTTGATCACATGATCTAATCTATTGTTTCTACATATTTCCTAATTGCTTGGTTTATATCTTGAGTTTTATCTTTGCTTCTTTTGCGTTGTTTATGATACACTACCTTCTTGTTATCGTGAAGAGCCATTTTTCTTGGGGATGGACATGGATATCATCCGTGACTCTTCTAGACAGTCGAATACTATTACTAACCAAGTCTGTAACTTTTTTGCTTCAGCTAAACACAACTTGCTACTTTGTTATTACCTATAAGTGAAATCATGATATATGTGTGTAAGAACATTTAAGTCAACAGGCTATGAATAAATATACCGTGTATGCTTTTATGAGAGAAACAGATATTGCTTTTTTAAATCTAAACAAGTTGTCCTCCCAGTTCCCCAGACAAAGAATCCTTATCTCAGTTCTTTTTTTGGTCTCCAAATTTTGTGAAACCTTCGTGACACTCGTAAATAGCCATAACACCACATATTAGAAGAATCCAATGAGCAAAATGAACGACCAGGTAAGAAAAAAAAATTAAAACACAAAATTGAAAAACAGGCTGAAAAAGAGCAAAGGAGAAAAAAGGGTTACAAGGACCAAACAGTTATATCCAGCATTCAAGCGTTTTATGCTCTCATTGGATTGTATGACATGCATTTTTCATTCATAATTTTTCTTGTTTTCTTTTTTTTTTTTTTTTTTTTGGGTTTTTTTTTTTTTTTTTTTTTTTTTTTTTTTTTGGCCCCTAGCTTTCTCTACTCCTGTTCTTCAGGCACAACGTTGACATCCTGCTCCTCCTCATCGTCATCCTCGAATGAACCAGCAGGTACCTCGTACAGACGCAGGATAGGCTTGTTGGGATCCTTAGCCAGGATGAACTTGCCCTCTTTACGCTGTAGGCACATATCCGCAATAGTACGGACGATACCCCAACCGTTGGACAGCGACAGGTTCATCTGGCGAGCAAAGTCGCGTGGCTTCCAGCCAACGACGCCTAGGATAACATGCTTGTCGTGAGCACGGGGGCTGGCACGAGAAACGAAACTATAAGAGAAAAAGAAAAAAAATGTTAGTCTACAAGTCAATAATCTTATCGTGTGTTTGGAATAAACATACCCAAGCTTCATTTGGTCGGCCTTGGCCAGAATGCTCTGTACCGTCCAGCGGGCCAGCTTGCATGAGTTGTTCTTCATCTCAGTTGCAACAACAGCACCGCGCTGCGAAGCCAGCTTCGCCCGCCAGTCTAGCGAACCACCACTGCCCTGAGCCTTGTTGTCGAACTCGTTCAGGGCCTTGATAGTCAGGAACTGCTCCTCACCGTTGGTGGCGTTCTTGGAAACGGCATCCAACTCAGTACGGACAATGAGGTGAACGGGCTCCTCCTCGGAAGTCGACAGGTCGAAACGGCGGTACTTGTAAGCCTTGCTAGCCGGGGCAGAACCCTCAGATTCATTGTAGAAGGGGTTGCTGCTCTCCATGGAAACCTTGGAAGTATTGTTCTCGATGACGACCTGGTTGGCGAAGTTGTGGTTGATGTAGGTAGCCTCTTCGGCTAGGGCACCGGGGTGATTAATGACTTCCTTGTTGCCATCAGAAGCATCCATGGGGGTATCGGCGGCGTTCTCGTTGACGGTGACTAGATCCAGAGCAGCGTTGTCACGCTTGTCAAAGAAGATCTTGTTTCCTTGTCTAACAATGACAATATCCCAGGGGTAAACTGAGCGAGGAGCGCACATAAGCATAGACAAAATACTGTCGGTGGCGAAGATGGTGGCCTCGTTCTTGTCGGCTAGGTCCTGAATGATAGGATCGGAAGTAGTGGTGGGGTTGTAGTAAGCGCGGTCGAGGGGCTGTAGCTTCTTCTCAGTACCCTTCGTAGGGACCTTGTCGAATGAGCGGTCGTACTGGTACAGGAAACCGCAGCTGTTGAGGTCCTCACCCTCATCGGTATCCAGGTTAAGCTTGCTCAAACGGTTGAAATCAATCTCCACCAGTAGCTGCCAGTCAGCCTTGATGTTTATAGAAGCATCACGGTTACGGGCAGGACGGTCGTAGTCCTTCCAGCCGAGGCGGCGACCACCACGGGCACCACCGCGACCACCGCGGTCACCACCGTAGCCACCGGCAGCACCACCACGGGAATTGCGTGATAGAGGCTGGCGGCCAGGGCGAGCCTCGACACGATTGAGACGAGAGGAAGCACCACGGCCACCACGGGTGAAGACAGCACCACGACCGAACTTGGCCTTAGTGGAGTCGCGGGTGTTGCTGACGACGGAGAATGTGGACTCGTCTTCGGCGGGGGGGGCGTTGAAGGTGAGGGCGTGATTAGCACCATAAACTTGCTGGTCTATAAATTTTCGAGTATAGATGTTAGTTGAACAATCAATTGGCTGTTGAGAGGTATACCATATACAAGACCTGTATACGACGTAGACTGCATTTGAGTATCGAATACATTATAGTGAAAGAGCAAGACGACAAGTACATACCTCTGTAGTTGCGGTTGAACTGCTTGCCGCGGCCGTCACGGTCCTTGCCATCGGAGGTCCAGTCAGCCATACGGCCGAGCTTATCACCCTTGGAAAATGGCGCAAAGGGGACACCGTTCAGGGTAGAGCTGTCAGTAACAGCCTGACCCCAGCCGTCACTGGCGGGGCACAGGTCGGCGATCTTGAGGAAATCCATGATGTTTTGCTGTATGGATTATGTGAAAATTATTAAAGGAAAATAAACGACGGCTCAAGTATTTGAACTTTCTCTAGTCGCTCCAGTGACGTCGCAGAGCAGGGGAAGAAAAGTCAATGAAAAAGAAAAAAGAAAAAAAGAGGGGTCCTACGCTATTGAGGATCACGTAGTCAATGGAAAACGTGCAACACCAAGCAAACGAAACCTGAGATAGTGGGATATTTCGAATTTTCCCAGAATAGTGAAAATGTGGATGGACGAGGGGTGAAATTGTGGACCCCGCCACTATAATTCTTTGTGCCACCTGAGTTTGTGGCGCTTATCTTATCATAGTGCTATACATATAGGGTCCATCTTTTAAGTGAAATACTGGCCGAGGTCGTAAGTTGAGCCTATTTCTGATCTTCACTCACCAGTATCAAAATCAGTTCACCTCTATTCACTACCATCAAGATATGCAAGTAAATCATCTCTTTAGATTGTTCATTATTATATAAGAGTAAAAGTGACAGTTGTATATAGCATGATGAATCAAGAAGTCCAACAAATCATCAAATTGAAAAAGGGTTAGGAAACATTAGTGAAACATCCTTTTATGTATTGGCCTACCGCCCCAAAAGAGAGGAAGACGGAAAATACAAGGAACGCTCTGAAAAGAAAAAAAGAATACCCCAGATACTCCAAATATAATGCCTCGTATTAAACACAACAGAAAGCTGCATATTCGCAAAGCTCACCAACACGGCAGTTGTCTAAGCAGAGCTAACCATCTCACCACGCTGGGAGAAAAAATTGTTGAGGGCATCACGGACCTCAAAGTCCTCAACAACAGCGCCGAAACTAGAATTGATGTCAGGAGATAGAAACTAGAAATGCAACTGGAAATAACATACCCATAGCAGTGAACCTTGCTGCCAAGTTCTTCGGCCAGTCTCGCGATGTCCTTACTGCGAAGAAGGTTGAAGCGCTTGTCTTGTACGAGAAGGCACCAGGCCTGAACGGGAGTGATTTCTCCGTCAAGGTCGAAGTTGGTTGACAACTCCAGAAGTCTAGAAAGACCGCCCTTGGATGTCTCCCAAGTCATTTGCGGCATTTGACCCTCGAAGTCTGAACGGGGCGCGGGATTGGTGATACAAGACGAGCCCCATGGAGCACCTTCGGTCATCTGAGTGTATGGCTGGGGCGGGCATGACATCATCAGACCGTGGCCGCAAGGCATAGGATCCGGAGAATCGTTGGCACGCTCCAGGAGAAAAGGCATATGTCCCATGCAAGGCCGCTCAAGACTAGATAAGAGAAAAGAGACACACGCACAGTTAGCTTACGATGTCCATATCTTTATGAGCTTTTATGACCAGATAGCACAGCAAGCACGTAGCCTTCTGGTCTCCTGAATCAGTGCTAACAAGGGAAGATTATCAATGAGAGGAGAAAAAGGTGGATTTTAGTGTCATGTAAAGTTGGAGAAGACGGGCAACGATAAGGTAGAATAAAATACAAGAAAGAAGACTATCATTGAAGCCATTGGAATATGGCAATAGTTACATGCATACTAAGCAAAGACGAAGAAAGGGCCGTAAAGTGGCGGGAACGAAGAGAAGAAGTACATATACCCACACCATAAAACATGAAAGATAACTAGAATAAAGCACTAATGTCATTTTCTACAAAGAAAGGTTTGCATATACTGACCGTATAATTCACTCTAGTTTCTCTGTCAAGCCTATGGAGGTGGTGATCACTGTGGAGGGGGGGAAAGGTACGCGCGAGCGCGATTTTGATGGGCTTCGTACGTTAAAACGAAATCAATACCAGCCTGCTCTTGGTCAATCATAGACTTCTGGTTTGGTGGCGCTGGAGGAGCGTTCTGAGGGTGGGCAGGATGGCTATGAGAAGAGTAGCTGCCACCAATATCCGAGTATGACATGTTGCGATGGGGTGGCGAGGCAGTCGATGGTCCAGTAGGAGCAGATCCGTAGGTGTGTGAGTGGCTGTTGCCAGATACACTACTGTTGCTGTCGTGGCCGTCGCTTTCACCCAAACTGGCTAATGATGAGACGATATGCGGTGGCAGAGCGATGTTGTTCTTCTGTAGCACATCACGTAGAATTCTGTTGAGGTCCATGGCGCGCTGCTTATCGTTAACACTTTCGACAAGACTGGTGCGTAGCTTGAGGACCTCTTCCTCAAGGTTGCGGATGTAGGCTTCCTTGCGCTCTCGGTGAGTTCTATAAAAATCTGTGAGTATTTGACTCGGGAAACTGATAGTACTGAATAGAGCGAAGGCCGAAAATATTGGGCTAGGTAGTATGCTGCTTGCTGATGATGTTTCATTACCTTTGAGCTTGACGGTTGAGCTGCTGGCGACGAGTGAGAGCGGGTTTGCTATCAGGCTTTGGGCCTCTCCGCTTAGGTACGTTACCATCTGGATAATGATGTTAGAGTATGATTCATACGACGGAGGCGGGGGTAGGTTCGTGATGTTGAAAATATCTTTTACAACGGTGGCATAGCGTATCGAAATGGCCGTCTGATAACGAAGCTCGCAAGGGACCATGACTACGACTGCAAAAAGCCTGCATACCTTTAGTGCGTTTGTCTTGGATGGGAAAGCCGCCCACGCTCATTTCTCCCATATGGTCTCCCATATCTCCCATATCTCCCATAGGGTCGCCCATATGGTCCATATGTGGGTGCGGAATTCCGGCGTGGTGGTAGTCAGCCATGATTGAGACGACCTTTCAGTGCAAGGTGATGATGTAGATATAAATTCTATCAGTCGGCATATGTCACCATGCAGACGCGATGACAGAATAAGGCTCTCGGAGTTCTAGTCTAGTAGATACTAGATTGATAGATAGGCGATGGCCGTGTTAGCGGCGGATCTGGCGTGGCAAGATTCGAGCGGAGATATAAGTGAAGACGAAGGCGGAAAAGGTCTGCGATAAAAGCGGAATAAATGCTATTAGAAAGGAGAACAGAAAAGTCTCCTTTGTAAAAATGAAGGGGGGGAATTGAGCGAAAAATAAAACGGAAAAAAGAAAGAAAATATCAACAACGGAAGATGAGAGACCCGGGGATGCTGCAGGCGGCAGGTGCGGATTAAGTATAAAAATCAGAAGCGCGCATAGGTAGTATTTGTATAATTTGTATACATGTACATATGTATGTGCAACCTGCTCTGACAGATAATGGGAAAAATAACACCATTAACAAACCGTGAAGGCGATGTATGTGCGCTAGAAACAGGGTATACAGGAAAAGGCAAAAAAAAAAGTAATAATAACGGCGTATGGAGTACTTGCTTGGTACGGACGAAAGAACCGGGCAACAACAAAAGGAGTTGGGGCAGCCAGTGCACAGCAGCACAACAGTATAAGCTTTACGAACGCGAGGCAAAGACAGCAGAAACACAAATCTAATAGCAGCAGCAACTAAGCTAGCTGTTATCGACGTGCTCGAGTCCAGCGGGTAGGGGACGATCAGCTAGAAGCGAACGGCAGGTGGCGTAGGAGCCCCAGTAAGCCAGGTAGCGCTACGGACATACTCTGAATGGTCTCTTCCCCATCTACTCTGGCACTTTCGCTGTATGTTTTATTGTGTGCTCGTCCATGGTTCACTCAAGGGAGATCTTGGCCAGTTGTCGTCTGGTCCGATTCACAGTCTAAGGCTTGAGAGTTGGTAGACAGCGGAACTACTTCACTTCGATAGTGATTTGACGTTTCAATATAGCCCAACGATGACAGCACGGTTCTGCACAATAGGAGCCCATGCACACGCTATATAACGACAGCAATGGTAAAAATGACAGTACGTACCACTTTATCAAGTCCGGCGGACCATATGAGAACACAACGGTTGAGCTATCGACAGAGTCTCAAGACAACTATTATATGTATCTCAGTAAAATGAAACTAGCCGAAATCTAACTTAGACGGCCCAGTCAATGCAGGAGGTTGAAGGTGCTTTATTGTAGCTTCCACAGCATCCAGGAACGAACCAAAGACGCGAAAGAAAGAAAGGGAAAGAAAAAAAAGAAGGAGAGAATAATTTCAATGAAGGGGGAAGGGAAGCCGAGTCAACCAAGTAAGCAGGAACTCGTCTTTTGGCGAATCCTCACTAATTCTTCGATAAAATCGGCCAACAACACACAGATACAGATTTACAATACATCCTAAACGCCTACGTTTGTCTCGAGCTGCAGGGAACAAGCTTCTTTGGAGCTGTTCTTAGTTAGTGCGGATGCAGGAATATACCGGGCTGGGCCGGAAATCCAGCATACACGTATCTCCCTAGTATCCGGCTACTCTTCTCTTCCTGCTCCAAGCCATACATAGTGATATGTACTAATATTTACATGTTATTAGGATCTCTCTACATGTGCACACAGGAGAACGCTAGCTTAGTTGTATGCGAGTCTTGTCTCTAGCCTGCGTGCGCTCCTTGGACGAGAGTTCCCAGATCAGTTATTGTTTCTCCCGTAGCTCCTACATGTCTCTGAGGATTTGTCTTCCATCAGTTTTTTTAGTCTTCAAAGCAAAGCAGCTTACTCAGTACAACTGCATATACAGATACATTATCTGTATGTACTGTTAGTGTATGATCTATAGTACGTTACAGCAGCAGCGGGAAGGAAGCCTTGGCCAGTGCTGTGTCTGTAGACATATAGCGGGCGGAAATTTTGTTGTATGTAAGCATTGAAGGGAGAGAGTCGAACTGATTTTGATGCCCAAAATAGTCGTACTAGTTTATCTACTGCTATGTATCTGTATCTTGATTCTATTGCTTTGCTTCTAGAGGGAGCCAAGAACAGGCTAAAAACAAAGTGAAAGAGAAACGCTGCGTCTGATTGTGTCAAAGGAGTCCAGGGGTTCTATAAGGCGCACTACCTTCAGCCCATGTGGTGTCGAATAGGCGCTGTGGCCCGAGACTAGGCTGATGAACTGGCCTTATCGCCAGCTTCGATTTAGTCACATAATTTGATAGACCTAACTATATGGGGGGCAATCTTCTAAAGTTTTATATCTAGCAGTTGTGATTCTAGCTAGCAAGATATCGGACTACGGGCGAAATCAAGGTCCCTGCTCCATATCAAACTACATGTATAGTAATGAACAAACATGGAGTCAATTCAAGAAAACAGATTGTATTGAAATTCGTTCCTCCCTGTTCCTGACTGCTGAAGTTTGAGCCTGGCTCACTGTCGTATTGATGCATACAGGCACTTCAACTCAATTTTTGTCAGACAAACAGTCCAGGTCAGAGTCTTCTGAAGTAACATAAAGTTCAGCAACTTTCGCCACTGAATTTTTCCGCATTGCCATCAATTCAACACTACCCTCCCCTCTGACAGATGGTTGTTACAGGCCATCAATTAGACATCAAATGGAATCTTATGCTTGGTTATTATTCTATCCAAACCTGAGCTGCCAAAAAAAAGTCTAAATTCATGAAATCTATTTCCAAACAATCACGATCAAACATCTAGCAAGAAAATGGTGCTAAGACTCTTAGAGTAATAATGAACGAAAAAAAAAATCAAATACTTTGCGTTGATCTGAGGGCCCTGGAAAACTAGACCCCCATGTGCGGAAAGATGTGTGCTAGGCTTTCTCTCTTGTTTTCTCATTCTCTCAGTTTTTGTAATGATTCTCGTTCCTTTATCCTTGCCTTCTAGGTTTACAAACTTTTTTTCTTCTTTTTCAATAATCTGTGACAATAATACATATGAACTAATATTTGATTCAATGTCAGAGCCAAGACAAATTGATCAGCTCAGGCTGGGAAGAACTAGGATGCTATGTATTTTGTTTGTTTTCTTGCTATGTATTCACGACTAGTTTATTATATGCATATTTTACGCTACATACAATACCAACACGTATCTGCAGAAACGGCCGAGTATTCCTTGCCGTTGATCAACTAATGCGTAGGCCTTTGCTTCAAGGCAGCGACAGAATTCAATCACGTCGGAGTTTCGCTCATGCTTTTTCACTACCAAGGAACTAAAGAGGATGCCATATCGTCTGTGATATCCTCCGCCCCCCCCCCCCCCCCCCCCCCCCCCCAATCACACGAGGCGTTTATCCTGCAGCTTGCTAGTTTCTTTTGCCCCCAAATCGATGATTCCAACCTATACAGATACATGATACCTGTCCAAGCCATAGCATTTCATCTTACCGTGCTATATAACTACAACTATACATACACTTATACATGTATGTATCTCCACACGCCCGCTCTGACTCTCCTCTCCGTGAAACTCAAGGGAAGGCAAGACAAGAGACGCGCGATATGCATCACTTGCAGTTTAGCATTGTAACGCTGTTATGTACTTTACAACATGTTACTTTAATATCTCCTACGTATAGATACATATGTTACGTACTATAACTTCGAATATACAACTATATGTATAAATATAGCTAGCTACATAAAAGGCGTTCAAGACGACGAGCACGCATTGGCCTGCAGACACAACCCAGCAAAAAGACCAGACAAATAGATCCTGGTCCCATGTATGCGAACGGACTCTCATCTCAATTCACTGCTAGTGTCAGTGATTAATTGTCATACTTCGATATCTGGCTTACCCATCATACTACAAACACCAAGCAAACAGGACAATAACCTGCAGGAACCCGGGAATAATACAATATATCGTTGCTGGATAGAGATATTCATTTCTCTTCATCTGCATACGTAGTTATACATTGTATATCAGCTAACTATACGAAGGCGTATACAGAACCCCCGTGCGATACTACATGTAGTATCTAACACAGAACCAAAGAATGAGATAAAAATCTCATACCTCATAATCCTATCATTAGCAAGATTGGTACTTAATTACACTTACTACCGGTGATCTTCGTCTTTACATGTCATGAAAATTGTATGGTAGTGGTATGTGTGTATCTAGAACGAGCGATAGGCTATCTTGACCTACAATGATAGCTCATATCGTAAAGAATATTAGAACCATTTATATGACATCACTTATAGCCCGCATTTCACAAGAATATAGAGTGGTAGAGTGTCGTTATGGTTGTTGCAAGACGCAACGGTCAAACATGATATGTATCTGTATGTACAAATATAACTATACATATGCATGTAGTTGTACTCAGTATATCGCGCATCTAGATAAACCAAGATGGAATAAGTAACAGATCATATCACACGGTCATGTATGATTACCATGTATAGCCACAATATTACCCGACGCTCCGATAAATGGAGACTGTCTTTCTCTTCTCAAAGAGGACACTAACTTAGAGACCTATCGCTTTAGCTATTCATCGTGATAAATTTACACATGTAGTCGTATGTAGTCTCTCACGAACTCCAAATGCAATTACCAAATCATCTTTCGCTTCATGCCGTTCCCTTATCATATCAGTCCTATCTAGTTGGTCGTATATCCCTTCATAACTTGTCTAGTCTTATTTATCATGTCACTATATCGTCACAGCGTAGCCGAGGGTTTGATTCCACATGCATACATAAATGTGCTAACAGTATTTTCCAAAGGTATCATAGATAACCTTTGCTACTTGATATAGTAGGTATAGCATGGCATGTATGAGGCCCAATTGAGTGATTCCATCCTAGTGTAGGTTGCAGTTCGAATAGGTTCTTGAGCAGGAGAAACAGGCTTACGGCTGTTTTAGGGAGTGTTTCTCGAGTTGAATGTATATCATCTAATGCAGATAGCTTAGTATATTGATTATTTAGCACAAGTAGCCGTAGCTTAATTTCTAGATCTCGCCTTTGTTGACCTTGTAGAGGTAAGTCAGCGTAATTGAGATACTTGCTAGCTTCTTCATAGTTGTATATATATATATATATATATATATGCTACTCAATAGTTCATAATTCATATGCAACCCGCGATTATATTGTCCGGTGTGGATGTCATTTGCACCCAGCATGGTTTTGGGTGTCACATTTGGTGTCACATGTATATACAGATGGCTAACATATACTGTGAAGATGTATACCCGGCAATAGATACCCGTATCTTGAGGTAAGCATGTGCTATGTGCAAAACTTGTTTATGCTGGAGATGTGATATAAAATGCATTTTAAATCATATTTCCAACTTTAGTACACTTGGTTAAACTATCCGAGTTGATGTAAATCTCGAGCTTGTTCTTATTGTCGTAAAACATGTTCACGCAGTCTTTGGGACATATGTCTGAGATGTTCACATCACACTAGTTTACACATTGTTGTCATCTTGTTCATACTTCGTGTGTGCTCACTAATCATGAATTAGAAGAAAAGTCCACCGCCCAAAGTACACATATGACGGCAAGGACGGGATAGACAATACATGATGATCTACTATTGGTGACGAGCGGTCCGTTATGTCTTAGGTTACATTATTTCTCGGTATTACTTGAGTTTGGGTATCAGTTCAAGATACCTAAGGTGAAACTAATTGCCGACTGTGGTTGTGACTACACTTTTCTTTACGCCAGAACACAAAACTCAGTGGCATAAGAATCGCATCGAGCAGAGAGCAAGATAGGGTGGTCACACCAGTATAATCACGGATATCATGTGGCCAGCTGCTTCTGGAAGGATTGTCAAGGAAAATGATCCATAGTTGGACATGCAAACATATGTTTCGTCATAGTTCCCAGCATTGTGCACCAATTGGGACAACCTCAGGCGTAAGGCAGAAAAGAAATCAACATTCTAAAGATTTGGTTGTGTATAAGCTTGATTTTTTGATATATTATGTGCCATGGCCTTGATAACTTGTCTAGAATTAATGTTAAAGCTATGTATATTCAATGTGTTTAGTAAAGCAGGTAGAGGAAGTTAAAGTCATTGAATGATAAGTTCAAGCTAGAGCTCGTGAGCTTTGGGAGTTTGTATAGGAGCCTCGATATTGTTTCTGTATTGTGGTACCAAAAATCGTGAGATGTTATCAAACGAAACAGGAGTTTAGCACATCACATTTCAAAAATAAAAATAAAAAAAGCACATCTTATCAAGTTAGTTGTCTTCAACGTAGATAATACAGCATTAGGGTTAGTTGCATGAAACCCTATAAAGCAGCCAACTTTAATCGATATGTCACTACATTATGGACCCACTTATATTCAAAGCACTAGTAATCCATAGCATTCTGGTAGTTCAGCCCTAGATCAGGCGTTTATCGTAATAGTTTCTGCATAAAGTTGGAAGAGCCAAGCTTAGATTATTACATACATCTGTGTAGAGTTCAATATGAAACAATTATTTTTTGGCCATAACTTAACAAAGTTGATCTTAGGAGTATATACATTCTACCAATAGCCAAGATATTCTCGAGGCCTCGAGGCAGTAAACGGTTCAAGCTGAAGCATCTAATAAGGGGTTGAGCGGCTAGAGTCTAGCTTGTATTCTGCTCTCATGCTCGGATGAAGCTTACACAAGTTACGAATACACCAGCCGTTAGCCGCAGCAATCTTTGAAGATTAGGAACAGTATTTGTTCTGTGAGTTTGTATGGTAGTCGTACACACAAATGAACAAAGACTTGAGGGCGTCATAAGTGACGGGAACCTCGTGTTACAGATATACATATATAGTTCTGGCATTGTAGTTGAAATGCTCCGAACTCTAGATTCTTACAAGCATGATGCTGCTAGAATCTACATAGGGAATCGATAAACCGACTATTGCGTAATAGCTCCATATTTTCCTTGCTGATTCATCTCAGACTTTTCTCCGCCTAATGATGGCGATATTGTGGCGGATGGCTGTTCCAATTACCGGAAAAATGTTGTGAGTTATATTAGTGTGCGAGGCTTGAGATGGCTTCTTGTACTTGCTAGATGCCGATTTTCCAGTCGATGCTTTTTGTTGTTTAATCGTCCATCACGAACTTGTTTGATATAAAATATCGTACAAGCTTGGCTTAGTTGCATTGTATTGTTACCTCGAACAGCTCCTTCGACTTTTTGCTCTCGATTTTGGAGCTTTATCTCTACTGACGTAATACTACCTTTGAACCTTCTTTTAATCTTATATATCCTTATAAAGCAACAACCCACGATAGCCATACATTCCTTTTATTTTTCCGGTATCCTCTTCCTCTCTTAGCTCTTCTTTGCCGAGTTATATCCACCAAAGTGGGCTCTGACTATTGTTTTTGTGTTTGTTCTACGGTGATGTTGTGATTTATTTTTGCGGGTACCAATTGTAAACATTCTGGCAGTCTAGTCCATGCTTTATTCTTGTCTCTCTTTTCCAACTCTGGAGTGTCGCCTCTATTGAGCTATTTCACCATATTTTTTTCTTATCTTTCTTCAGCCTCGCTCGACCAATTTCTTCTACAATTATCCTCATTTGTTTCTCATCGCCATTCTTATTCTTGTCTTTCGCTGAGTTATTTCTTTTTGTTTACCAACAAACATAGCTACCAATCATCTTTTCTCGTGTATCTAGATCAGTCGCCGCCCGTTATAGATAGATTCGAACTCACCAATTGATCAATCAATTCACGACCACACGCCGTATTCGCCATGGCGTGGTCAAAGGAAAATCGCATCAAGACGATGCTGGCAATCGATGCTCTCTTCTTCTTTATCGAAATTACAAGTGGTTTCTGGCTGCACTCGCTGGCTTTGATGGCCGATGCCTTTCATATGGTGCGTAATTTGGCAGCTCGGCTCTACCTATTTCTGTCGCATCTGCATGCGCGTCGCAAACCGACTATCAATTTTACTTTGCTAACATTCGAGGGGTTTCACTCCGTTTTGTAGTTAAACGATATTATATCACTATACATTGGCCTTTGGGCTGTTAGAGTCGCTCAGAAGGAATCAGACGATAAGTACTCTTATGGCGTATGTTTATCTCCGACCCCAATTTCGACTTGTAGCCTATTCAATTAACAAATGCCTGCGCTTGCGAATAGTACCTTCGTGCCGAAATCCTGGGCGCTTTCTTCAACGCTGTATTCCTTATCGCCCTGTGTGTGTCAATTGTACTTGAGGCTATCACCCGCTTTGTCGAGCCGCCCGAAATCAACAACCCTCAAGTCATGGCCATAGTTGGAGCGTTCGGCCTGGCCAGTAACCTTGTTGGCTTTGTTGTTCTCGGCGGCCACGGCCATAGCCACGGCCCTGGAGATGGCCATGACCATGACCACGACCACGATCACGAACATGGACATAGCCACGATAGTGAACATGAGCACGAACACACTCCCCACGATATCGAAGAAGGTGTTGTTGGCTATGGTTCTACGAAGCATTCTCATGCTCACAAGCATGCCCACAAGCACATTAATAAGCACAATCGATTGTCTAGCGACCTTAGCATCTACCCCTCCAGCTTCCGCCAGGACATTCTTGCTGTCTCACGCCAGATCGAAGAGCCATCTGACTCGTCTTCCAGCCATGCTACGGCTACTTCCGAGCCCACTGAATCAACAGCTCTACTAAGAAACCCTACCATTGTTTGCTCGGGTACGTCGCACGAGTCGAACAACAGTAACAACCGCTCCCGTCGCGATTCCGAGGCCATCCACCACTCACACAATCACAACAGACCTCGTCCCGCTTCCTCGAGTGCTCACGGCCACAACCATGCTGATATGGGCATGAATGCCATGATTCTGCACGTCCTTGGTGATGCCCTGGGTAACGTGGGAGTTATCGTCACTGCTATCATCATTTGGTGCACTGAATGGAAATACAAGCTATATGCCGATCCTGCTGTTTCTTTATTCATCACTGTCATTATCCTGTACTCTGCTTTGCCTTTGACCTATGCGACATCCAAGGTTTTGCTGCAGGCTACACCTGACCATCTTGATGTGAATGAGATCCGTGAGGATATCAAGACTCTCCCTGGTGTAGTCAGCTGCCACCACATCCACATTTGGCAACTCTCAGATACCAAGGTTGTTGCCTCTATGCACATGCAGGTTGCTTTCCCTATTTCGGAAGCTGGCGGAGAGAAATACATGGAGCTGGCACGCCGTGCACGTAAGTGTTTGCACGCATACGGCATCCACAGTGCTACTATCCAGCCCGAGTACTGTTTAGACCCTGAGCAAGCTGCCGAACACGAACAACAGGCACTAGCTATCCGTGCCCAGAATGGCGGCGAAGGAGCCTACAACGGGTTGGGACTGGTTTCGTCGTCAGGAAGAGGCGATATCTGCCTTCTCGAGTGTGTTGATGATTGTGTCGGTAAGGGCTGCTGCCCGTCACCCTCCGGTCAACCTAGCCCGGTGCTCAGTAGAGCTAGTAGTCGTTCGGGTCATTCTCATGATCATGACCATCAGGAAGACCATGATCACAACCATGGACACTCACACTAAGTGTCATACATCTTACTTCAATTCATGTCTAGAGTTTCAGTAGCTGTGCTTCTCATCTCGCCACATATTCTCATTTCGGATTTCTTTGTTTCTATGCCGTCGTATCTGTTGGCTACTTTTGCCTTAGTTTTGATATAATCTCCAAGACCTGTGGTCCAAGAATCCGCAGTCATTCTTTATTAATAGCAGCATTTCCTTTCGTATCCATATAGCTTCCTTCAATTAGTGTTCATATGAATATGTGTGACGACCAGCCATCTTTATCTTGGCCACCTGACTAGATAGGCAATGTATGTTTTGCATTCTTGCCTATGAAATACTTACTTTTGCCTATCTTGTTAGCATGGCCCATAAATACATTGAATTTAATGCTCTATATATTACACAAGGCTATACACTGGTAGTATATATGGCTATAGTATTGTAATGCCTTTCTAGAGCTAATATACATATCATTTAGCATGACATAGAGGGAACAGGAGTCACAAGAATGGAAATATTGGACATGTTGATTAAGAAAAGGTCTATTAAGACTAGAAGATAAATAGAAAAAAAACTACTGTAGATGCGTTAAAGGGGTATAGTAAAGAATGCAAAGATACAAGAAGTGTGCCAAAGGAGAACATGGCAGTCATGACAAAAGATCGGAGTGAATGATGATGTACAGAAGACCCATAACAAGTTGATGCCATAGATCAGAGAAACTCCACCAAAGGGACAGGTCATGAAATGGTGTTGAAAACAGTAGAGCCGATGGACGAAAATAATGATAATCGAAGGGACAAGCAAAGGAATGAGATACTCTGTCTGACCTGACAACTTACTCCAGCATGGCAGGAGGAGGAGGAGGAGAAGAAGGAGGGAACATGGCCCAACAGTCACGGATGACGGGGAATTTGGCATCGAAGAGATGACCCTTCCAGATACCGGATACGAAGCTATCGATATTGAGGACCACGTCACTGCCTAGGGCCAGACCGTTATTAACGTGGTTTTTCTCACAAGTGGAGGACAAGTCAGGGTGGACAGAGATGTCGATAGGGCCACCTTTAGAGCCAGCTTCGATACCCTGTCCAGTCACGGCATAGAAACTGTTCTGTAGAGAAGGCGAGAAGGTGATGCCAGCGCCAAAGTTGACAATGTTGAGCACAGAGACGGCCATCTTCAAGGTGATCTCGGCAGAAGGAGCGAGAGTACCGGAGATAGACTGGTGGGTGTAGTAGCCGGCCTTCAATCTAGGCTGATTCCATTTGGAGACAGAAGAGCGGTCGAAGTGTAGTATATCCCAGTGAACCTTGGCATGGTCGATGCCGAAGAAGACGTTGGTCTCTACGTCAGCGGCGCCACGCAAGTCCAGAGAGGCAGCAAGAGCGTACTCCATGCCTGGACCAAGAGTCACAATGCCTAGAACGTTGATGAAGTTGTAGGAAATTACGTTGGGAGGGGCAAAGCGGAAAGCATGGCGAAACTCTGCCTTAGCAGTGGCGGATAGGGTAACAGAAGACTTGATATCGACATCCATGTCAATGGTCAACTCTTCCAGAGACCGAGTGGTGAAGTTGAATTTGAGGCTGCCAGTGAAGAGCAATTTAGCCTGCACAAAGGCGTTGTCGATCTGAACTCTGAAGTTCTTCTCGTCATCATACAGAGGGGTGTTGAGGGGTAGCGTGTACTTGAAATTGATGGGAAGGCCAGGGCTGCTGACCTCAGGGCCTTTGCGCCCAAACCATCCAGCGGGTTTGATGCCACCCTTACCAAGAGAGGTACGGGCCATTGGCAAGCCAGAGAAGCCAATCTTCATAGAATTGGAGATATCCTCCAGCTTACTGCGGGCAGCAGTAACCGAGACAACCATAGTCTCGGCATCACCCACCATACCAGATTGGCCCGATACGGTAAAGAAACCGCGCTCTTGGTCTAGATCGCAGTCGACGCCATGGTTGGTGATGAACACGAACTCCTCTTGCTGACCCCAGACTTTCATGGCTTCCTGGAACGCATTAGGCTCGGCAAATGTCACCTCGATCTTGTTGCCGGGGCAGGTAACGTGGGTGACGTCAGAGAGCATCTCGAGCATGACGGCGGGCTTGGTTAGGTTGAGGTCCATGCCGATGAGGCCATCATCATCGGAGTTGAAAGGCGCACGGTAGTTGAGGTTGACGTTGAACGATGGTCTGACGTCCTTGATCTTCTGGTTGCGGTTGGGTGCCTGAGGTATATATGTCAGAGTGTTGTTGCCAGAATTTTCGGCTGAGGGCAAGACGATGGCAGTCGGGATCGGAGCCTCGGAGGCCAAAGGCACGGCGGCAACCGATCCGACCAAAGCGGCCAGGAAAAGAGAGGCTGAGAAAGAAACCATTGCAGATTTGGCTGTGTAAGTGATACTGAGAAACAAAAGATAATGGATGTTGTAGTAGAGAACAGGTGTGAACACGCATCTGGTGTTCTTTTTGCTAGTGATGCTGCTCAAGACAAGGAGCGACTGGAACTGAAGAGTTCAGGTAGTGAGAAGGAAGGGAACGAGGAGCCGAAGATATGCCTGAGCCTGGAGAAGGAAAGTCAAACAGAGAGTCTATTCTAGTTGGCATCCGGGCTGTTCTTATACTCAGGACCCCAATGTCGGCATCACAAGCTCACCTGGCCTCTGCTTTTAGCAAGCTCCACGTCCATATCATCACGACTGCCATATTGTAGCTTGGCAACTGTCACTCTAAAGACTTAGCTTCTCAGAATGCAACGCACGGCCTCATACATGCCTATATCAGTAGTAAAATAGAGACACGGCATGGAAAGCATGGTAGTTGAAGAATCACTCCTATCTTCTTCTGTGCCCTCTCCCTACGCAATTTAACGCTGACGGTTGCACATTAGATGAAGTAGAAAGCCATGGCCAAGTCTCCCGAGAACAGCTAGAGATCAAGGCTCTAAGCATGTGTTGCTGCTCGAGCTAGTTAGGTTTTGGATAGATTGAGTCGCTTGAGATGCTTGGCGTAACGTAGCCTCAGTTCTTTGGTTGGCCGGTTCTCCGAGACGCCTCAACGATATCAACCGGACCAGGGGGCCTGAATAGGAAAGTGTCGGCGCTCCATGATTTCCGGGCCGTTTCTTGGTCCGTCCATCGTCTATTTTTCTTGGCTTTGTAGGGTGACAGGCTCTTTGCCACATAGAGGCTCTTGCACGGGCTATACTCTAAGTCTGCGCACTACAAATTGATTGTCGCGCCTACTTATACATATACAGTTGCTAGCGTATGATCGACTTATCAGGAGCTAACTAATAGTGGTAATAGGTAGATGAACATAAACATTCCACCTCATATGCTTATCTTACATCTTGCCAAAAGCCCTATTGAAACCAGCGCATTATTGCTTGTGCCCCAAGACTGTATTGGTAAAGGCCAAAGTTTTTTTTGCGCTTCTTCTAAAGCTAGGGCCGGCTGTCGCTAATAGAACTGAGATTAAGTATACAGATAACTATATCATGTTGCTATAAAAAGTTAAGACTACCGACAATTTGTGAATACTAAAGTCAAACAGAAGCTCTTGTCTATATAGTACAAATTTTAATACACTATGGCGGTATTAGCCGCTATCACTTAGACAGTATAACCCCTGTCACTTACCTCATCGGGCATCTAAAGCCCTAAAGCCCAGTGACAGATCTGTGTAACTATGCCTAGTATGCCTAGTACATACAACTTCCTATGGCTTTGTACTTGGTATGTTAATCATGATATTGATCATTTAGGCAGTCCAAAAAAAGAGCAGTAACAACGTGGCTAAGTGATAGATCACCATTGTTCTATGCTGTATATCTTGTACACCGGCTGTTCCTTAAAATAAGATCTCCTTATATTTGCTTTAAATTATAGTGCAGGTGACAACACATGGCCTAAGTTCCTTCACGAGTTGTTTTGGTTCCAGTAACGAGATTAGATTATAGAGAACAGAAAATTAGCACTGAGTGATCCTACATAAATGTCTTTAACTAAATGTAGTTATAGGTATCTATTATGTAAGAAAGTAGATGGCTTAGTTTGTTCTTACCTTCTGTCTGTCCGGCCACTGCCGCTTTTGATGCTCAGTCTCGACACAATAGTGCTATGATCGTTATATTTGCCAGGTTTGCATGATGAAAAAAGTTGCCGAAAGTCGGTCTAGTGGCGCCACATAAGAGTAAGCTGGCGGCTATCATTTCTATAGCGTGCATGGGCTACAGAGTGATATAGCTAGCCTCAGCTTCACATGGCACTATACGTACATATAATCAGCAAGTATAAATACATATACATATGTATGTACATGTGCACATGTAGTTAATATTCTCAGGGTCTATATGTTCGGTATCCTCACATGCCGACACAAGTGCCGGTTGGCTTCCCCCCTATCTACGTATACAGATATGTACAACCTAAATTCTGGATCACGAATCTAGTGCACATACAATTCCCAGGCTATATCGAGAACCATAGGGATCGCCTTTTCCACGGCTGATTCCATGGCCAAAGATCTTGGTAACGTTGGAAATCGGTCTTCTCAATGCCCCGGTTCTTCTTGGCATCTGATTAAGAGCCAAACATCTTAGCAAACAACAAGACTTTCACTACTAATGTGACATCATAGAGTTCATGCATACAAGAGGGCCTGGAACTACTATTCTTTCGCTTCTTCTCGCTAGTTCTCAATCTCATCTGAACGCTTAAATCAGTCAGGAATATTTCGGCGTTGAATCGGTTATTATCAGGGCATCTTTGTTCAGCTCTTATCAAACTAGTAGTGTTGGTACATAATGGCATTGACACCATGAACTTTTGTCTGGTTCACCTAGATAAACTATCTTCTTAAGGCAAACGAAGCTATGCATCGTCGTCGGAGAAATAAACTAGCTAACCTTATCTATGCAATCTTCATATTACAAAGTTGGGTAGTTAATTGGTCATCGATGACAGATCCTCAGCTTTTGAGGCTACGGTATCACATAGCTTGAATTCCATGTGAGGCTTAGTATCTCTCGCCTTTGCCTCCAAGTTAGTATATTCTTTGAGTAGATAGATCTTCTGGAAACATGACCTGCGGGTTTACAAGTTCGATTCGACTAATTTTGGCATCTGGTACTCAAACATACGATACATATTTGGTGTTGGTCAGATATATCCTAGTAAAATAAGCATAGCCACAGTCATGTTGGGAAGCTGGGGAACAGCGTGAAAACATTCTTCCATTGTTTGCACAAACTAGCCCAAGACGGACATAAGTCTCTTAAATTCTACCCTGAGGAAACTCCTTGCTCTAATAAAGTCATGTGCTATATCGTCCTTTTGAGTGACCAGATTCCTTCGCAGCGTTAAAGTCGCCGGTGGTCATGGACATAAGGCTGCTGGCAAGAGCGATCGCAATAGTTACATTACAATTTGGAAAAAAAAATATAATTAGGGTTATTCTGGATAACCCTATGCATTAATATACAGAGTAGACAGAAATTGAGACATCCAATTTTTGACTTCATTTTGCTTGACGTCGAAGAAACTTCTGAATAATAGAGTAGAAGTATCATATCATGTACGCTTACAAGAGACTTCACTTTCATATTTGCTAACAAGAATATTAAAAAAAAAACTATGTTTTCTATAATCATCCATCAGTCCGTCAAAGTGTACTTCTCATTGACTTGAACATGTTCAGTGCGTCTTCGACATGTTCTGTCGTAATCGACAAGCTATCTTTTTTGATATGATCTTCAGTAGTATCGAAACTACAATCAGAGACAACCGCGGAGGTTTCCGTAGACTTCTTCATGATAACAGTAATCTTCGCATATTCGAAGGCGTCATTGATGGCAGAAAATGTCAAGCCATCTGTCAGATCGACTAAGTGAGAACATTCAGATTCGTTTAACATGATAGATTCAGTCGAGAATAATTTCTTGATCATAAGTTTTCGTTTGTCGTTAGTAGGAAGATCCATTTTGATGTGGAATGGCGCACTTCGTAGAACCTTTGGGTCTAGATCATGAATACCTGTTGTTTCAAAGATAATAAAAGGACAGTCTGGCTTGAATATCTCAGCATCCCATTCGTTTATGAAGACAGTTGACAAAGAGCGGGCTTGTTGATCTTGAAATGGACAAGACTTGCTAAACCAGGTATCTGCTGAATCAAGGAAGATGATACATGGGCTCGCTTTTCGAGCCAAAGATATCATGGCTTTGACCATTTTATAGGCTTCTGTTGGGCCAAAATATAGGACGTCGGCATATGTAATGCGAATTATGTTGCAACCTGTATCTTTAGCGATCCCACGGACGAAAATTGTTTTGCCAGTACCAGTTGGGCCGTGTATGATGGAACCTGATATCCGGTGCTTCTTGGGTATGCTTCCGGGTTGTATATCTCTGACATAACGAGTGTGTTTGATGCATTGCCGGAGTCGAAGATATTCCCGAGGATAGCTGATCATGTCCTCATGATATGTAGGGATCTGTTCTAGCATGAGTGTAAGCAGACAAACACAACTTTTCGTAATGAAACATATCATACCGGTATCGACCCCTAGTTAACTATTTTTCGTTCATAGATATTGTCATATATCTTGAACAATAAACGTATCTTCCAATCTGCCTCTGTCATGAACTTTGCTGTTAATTCATCATTTGCACCAGCATCTAGTCTGACAGAGATATGTGGGTTAGAGTGACTATGATAATCGACATTAATAAGTGTGTGTTTAAAATAAAACAAATCTTTTCATCGTGCTATCTGAGACTTCTTGGTATATCCTGTGTATCTCGGCTAACATAGTTGAATGCTATTGGGGTGTCGAAGTAAGTGGAGAATATGAATGTAGGATACAATATACAGCAAAAACGTCATGGTGAAAGATGTCATATTTTGTGAGTTCTCTATTGTTATCAGTACTTATGTTGGTTGAATAGATATATATATTCCTAGGATTTCTTGCACATCTGTAAATCACTACGGAATTAAGCCCTGAATAATCAATGTGAAGTACAATAGTTTTTCATATCTCCAAATCTAAAATGAAACTGGCTACAAAATGACCCTACTTATCTAGGATCTCGATATATACATGCCAAGCCAGCCTCTCAAAGTCTTTATCTCATCCATCTATCCTGGTACATCCGTATACTCTCTTTGTTGCCAATCATTTCTACTATTTATCATAAATTCTGATCTTGATATGAGCGACAATCAATCATCTTTTGTCATAGTGACTCTCTCCGAAGTCATAAGCGACGACAACGATGATATATCACCAGACAAACAATCATTAAATCCAGCAGTATCACAGCAGGAAGTTGATACAAATAATATTAATAACAATTTGACTCTAGACAACATATATCAGATTGCCGATAGATACTCTGAATGCCTTGCTATATACGGAGTCTCAAGTTCTGAGTTTCATAAACTTTACGTATTTGATCATGGCCGAATGGTCATGATGGAAGATCATGTCTTTACCAGTATATTTAGAGACGATCAAAATGTCGCCGAGATGGAACGCACGAAACAACTCGAGAAAATCAAGCATGCCGAAATTCTATCCCAAAGATTAAGGCTAGCACACTTGATATGTGCTATCGACGATGAGTTAGATTATATCAGCAAACTCAAGAGGCCCTCGATTCATCCGTATCTTATATTACTATCGGACGAGTTTCTCTCAAGATGCAACGACTATGATTGGAGTAGTGACGAAGAGATAGACGAAGAAGATCTGATGTCACTGATAACAACCATACATATCATGCGGTTCGAATACCATGAGATACTCATGGCGTGGCAAAATTTCACCATGATTATAACAGCCAGAGTTATCAAGATGAAGTTTCTGTTGTTTAACTTGGAGATTTACGCAAAGAAAGCCTTCTTACGGTCATACGACGTCATACAGGCATGCAAAAACGAGATACACACTAATACTCAAGCATCTGAAGCACCTCAAATGAAGGCTGTAGGCTCAGTTTATAAGTCTCTCGGCGATATCAAGTTACATTCTTGCCATGGGTTTCAAACTGGGCACCAAGATCAAAGGCGTCGATCCCTTCAATTTCGCAACTTATACTTGGGTACTAGCTGCCTTCATCATGTTTATCTGTAAATCAGCACTCGTCAATGAATGGGCCTGGAACGACATTCTGCGCCGTTGCCGTTCGCTTTCCGAGTTGGTCATAGCATCTGGCTTGGATGAGCATCTCGTACTAGCAAAGCTATTAAGTGAAGACTTGTCAGGCAAGACTATCTTGAAGACGAGAGGCCCGTACAACCATATATTCAAGCTGAAATGCGATGATACAGGTGGGTTTGCTATTGACAGGCCTATCCCTCTCAAGACCCTCACATTGATAGGGTTTAGGAAGGCTTTGATTAAAAATGGTACCTCTCAAGAGGTTGCAATCATCCATCCTGAACGTAATTGTGAGATTCCTCAAGGCACACTATTTCGGTTGAGGATAGATCCTTATACTGAGTTACTTGAGTGTAAAGATCTGGGTGATAAGATACAGACTCTTAGATGGAAGACCTACAGTGAGCATATCCCTATAACAGAATTACTCAAAGATGAGGATCTAGAAGATGAACGTTTCATATAGACCTCGAATAGACAACTTGATAGATGTATTGAGAAGCTGTAATATTGAACCTTGTTGTCGTTTTGAAATGCTATGATACTAGGATAAAATCACTAGAGCGAATTGGGAATATACAGAAAAGAAAGCTTTTTTGTTCTTCACTAGATTGAGAAAAAAAAAAAGGTGAGACTCAAGAAGGAATAAAAATAAAGCCCACCGAGAAAAAAAAAATACAGCTTGAAGTTCCATGAAAACCGAGATATAGGATAAAGATAAAATATGATGGCATTTGTCCAAGCCCGATAAGAAATTTGCCCTACCGCCTTATAACACCGATGTTGAAAAAAAAAGGAAAAAAAAAAATAGATAAGATAAAAATGGAAAGAGGTGGAAGAGAGACAAATAAACATAGAAGACATAGAGAGAAAAGAAGAGATAAAAGGATATGGATAATGATCAAAAGGCGATATGGAAAGGTAAGGAAAAAAAAACTTAAAATGTTGCAGTCTAAAATTATCGGACGCATACGTGGAAATCCAAGTGATAAAAGAAAAATTGACAATCAGCATGTAAAAGATATTGGACAAGGAAGAATTTGGAAAAAAAAAAAAGCATAATGGAAGTGGAAAAAAGGAGGCCAAGAAACATGATATCAAAAAAGAAAAACGAAGAGAAATTAGAAAAAAGACAGAGAAATTAACAACAAGATGGGCGAGATTTAAAAAAATAATAAAGAAAGTGAAAGAAATAAAAAGCGTTTAAGCCTGGCTCACTCCAGTCTAGCACACCTAGGAAGGCGGAGGCGCCGATGGCTTCTTCACCATAAGTTTGATTCGTGGCTTTGTCGTGCTTCCCGTAGGCGTTGCGCTGCCCGTACCAGCCGGCGTACTAGGCAAACTCGGTGACTGAGTAGCTCGATTACCGCTATGACTATAGTTGTTACCGTGGTGTTGGCTAGCACTACTGATGCCATGCGGAGTCTTGACTACTATGGGCGAGTTCGTTCCGCTGTAGCCCGAGCCCGGTAACGGCTTACGAGCCGGCTTCGGTGTGGAGCTCCCGGCCATCAGGCTCTTTAGTGTTGGCGTGACGCGCGGTGAAGAAAGGCTCCTCGCTGGTGACGCGGATGAGTGAGTCTTCAGGCTGATCTTGGCAGGTATCTTAATGCTTGGCCGAGGCGCAGGAGTAGATGTCTTTCCGTCCGGCAACGAGTGGCGTGGTGCGTCAGGCAGACTGGACCGTTCTGGACGCTCCGTTTTGATGGATACACTCGGTACTGGTGATGGGGCAGCCGAGGATAGACTAGAGGAGTTTCCGGAGCCATTCTTAGAAGGTGGTGGGATACCCTTGTGTGCACAAACGTGGCGGAGTTTACGGGATTTGAATGTGACTAGTAAACGGCCGGGACTGGAAGTACTTGGCGTGATACGGCGTACAGTAGTCTTGAACTTAGAACCATCAACCTTGATGCGTTTGACCGGAGTATCCTCAGAGCTTTCCAGAGGGCGCTTTGAACTCGATGATGATGTCGATGATGCCCGCGGGACCGAGGAGGCACCATATATGTTATCCAGGTCTACATTAGTGCGCTTCGGAGCATTGGTGTTGACGGAAGGCGGATCTGACACTACAGGAAGAGCGGCAGCTTTGGATTCCAAAGGTTCATGCTTGACAGATAGAGATATGATAGGTTTTGAGGCCGTCTTGATAGCTGTTGGTTTAGGTGTGGTGACTGGCTTAATGATAGTAGGCTTAGTCTTCAAAGAGATAGAGCCACTGCGGTTGATGATAAGCTTTTTAGTAGCAGTGGTAGGTGTTGGAATTTCCAATGGCGCCGGAAGTACTGCGGACGGCGGAGCCTGGATGGGGGTCGGAGGCACCAGCGGCTTGAGCGGGACGACAGAGATCGGCTGTCTAGGCTTCTCACGATAATATGGCTTAAATTTAACGATACACTACAAGGACACACGTTAGTAAGGATGACGACAAAGATATTGGTATAGGGGATGATCTTACTCTTCCTGGAATCTTGACCGCTGGACGAGAAACTTCCCATCCTCTGGGATATTTCAATGTAAGAATGAAACGATCCCCTTCATCAAACATGATGGAACAGAGCTCCAAGAGAGTGAGCTTCTCAGCGAGCCCAAGGACTGGCGAGTTGGTAGCTTTCCAGACAGCACGTCGAATATCACTCTCAACATCGCTATAGTTCTCCTCGATCTCTTTCCGCAAAGCTGCCACGGAATCATCTAGGTTCTGCTTACGTGCAAACATGGCTTTGCGGGCTTCGAGTTCCTGCGCAGTGTTTTCGACAACTACTAGGCCACCCATAGCCTCATCTCCATCGGCATCAGGTTCAGCGTCGATATCCATACCGTCGATGGCGAGGATACTATCGCTGCGCTTGAGGTCATCTTTTGCTTTGTCCTTGGCCGAATTCGCCTTGACACGAACATTCTCTCCAAAGGCAATGGCAGCAAGGCCGTGCGCAAAAGCCTTCATTAGTTTATCACGGACATAGGGAGAACGATCTGTACTCAAACAGCTTAGAAGAAGTCGGAATATGGGAAGCTCAGCCATTAGGCCAAGATCAACTAGGGATTCGAAGGCCTTAATGCGCACTTCATCAAAGGTTTCGTCCTGTAGATACTGGACAAAATCTATCGGATCGATATCAATGACGCCTGCCTTCATGAGTGTGCGTTTCGCTTCTATACCAGCAATGGTCCAGATATTGTGGTAGCTGTTAGTCCACTCATCCATGCGCTGGAACCGGTTGATCTGCTCCAATGCTCGTGAAAGGATAGCCTTTTCGTCCTTGTCCTGCTCATCATCTTCCGTAGACCTTATGTAGAAAGCATCTTGTGTAGGCTTTTCTGGGACAAGGGAGGTGGCAAGAGAGGTAATCAGTATGGAAACATATAGATGATCCGAATACTCGTTGTCAGAGTTGTTATTGTATAACAACAAGTCCAGAAGAAAGTTCTGTACCTCACGCGGGCACCTTCCACGCTTATCACGCACCCGCGACAGAGCTTCGGGTATGGTCTTCTGCACGTGATACTGCTGCTTGTTCGAAAAGTCGTTTGGCTTAGGCGACGTAGTGCCAGGGTAGCAGAAGAAGTGTTTAAAGGCCTGCATCAACTGAACCATGCCTCGCATTTCGGTCTGCTCAGTGGCTTGTAGCTGGAGTAACTGCGCGGCCATAGTGCGGATGCCATGGAAGTAGCGAGTGTCCATTAAAGTACGGACGAGGAATGTTGAGGCGACAGGATGAGGACGTTCTCGACAAATGTAGAGTAGGGTATCTTCTTGCGCAACAACATCTCTATCTTGCTGCAATTGGGAGATGTACATGTAGCCAGGCATGTTAGTGCGAATGAAGCCAATCCATTCAAAGTCAGTGTCCATACGGATCCATTCGTAGGACTCGGAATCCATTTGCCGCTCGGTTGCTTCGTCCCATTCACGAAGCATAAACGTCTCGGCTTCGGCAGGTGTTTGGAGGGTATCGCCCAGAGAATATAGCAACACTTCAGCGTCGTTGTCTGCATTTTCGTCTTTCCCGACAGTGTTGTGCTTCTCCTTCATACGGCGAGTGCGCTTGAGTCTCTTATACTTTGTGTTATAAGGAATCTCAAACTTGGTCGCACGTTTCGTACCAGTGTCGTCTCTGATCTCGACAATGTGTTCGTATGGCGTGCCGTCGGCCTCGTGAATACGAATTGTTATGGGGCCGGTGAACATATGTGGTGGGGGCTCTTTCTCGACACCATTGCGCGCTTCAAGTAGCACACGCAAAAACTCCTCTTTTTGAAGGAACTTGGAAGGCTCATCTGCAGATGCGTGTGTTTGACGAATGGTCATCTCGACACAAAGACGCTTCTTATTGAAGCGTGGCGTCACTTCCAGCTTGGGACAGCCAGTACCATAAATCCATTCCTTCCAAAAGGCTTCGAGTTTCGAGCGTCCCTGCTTCTCACAGATCTTGCGGAAGCCTTCAGTACTGACTATCTTGTCATTATGATGACTGTCCAATCTAGCCTTCAGAAGCAAACGAGACATAATTCGTGTCAATCCCGTTGAGCCTCCAGATGCTTTGATCAACCGTTTGTCGAGCACAAACATGACAAGGCGGGACTTGAGCTGTAGAAACTCCTGTTCAAAGGTTCCCAGGTGTAGAAAACGTCCCAGTTCTGCTAAAGATGGCCTATCAACGTCAATCTCAACTAGCCGGTCTACAGCTGCTTTGATACGGAAGCGGTGGTCATTGTTACCGCAAAGCCTCCGCATAAAAAGATCAGTCATGAACCAGGCGATACCAACCGTAATCCAGTGATCGCTGCGTGTATTTGGGACAAGTTGAATTCCACTCCATTGTGAGGCCAAACTGAAAACTAGTTTCTCGGTTGTCGTGATCTCCGTATCGATGATATCTTCGGAATATAGTAATCGATTGCTGATAAAGGACAATGAACATTCGGGCAGGACGTCTGGTATTAAATCGTCGACAAAACACATCTTGAAGGATTCGTAAGGAAACACTGAAAAGTTCAGAGCCAAGAAATCAGCAGCCATCGTCATTGGCGCACAAGTATTGCGCACTTCGTCAGCGCGGCCTGGTAAACAGAAACCATGGACTCGCAGGGCACTAGTACCCATCTTGTCGTCGTCTTCTTCTGTACGAAACTGTGTCCAAAGATCGACATGTTCGAAAGGCCCAACGGTAAAGGCAACTTTATCGGCGGAGACAGAACGAGGTTCGGTAGAGAAGGAAGTAGTGTATTTTGTTTCGTCGTTAGGGTCGTCGATTTGATCTGTCATTGAGCCTGTGCAGACGACATTCATATCTAGCAGCTTATCTTCGTCGGTAAGGTTGTTGTAGCGCCAGTCACCCTCGACTGCCGCGGGGTCAGTTGGTTTCAAAGCAAGACCTAGAGTCTTCGGGCATTTGATATGTATCTTCCAGTCGCAAAGGGTGCCGGGATCGTCGATACATGGGAAAATCGAGGATGGTATACCGGGTTCTGTGGAGTGGCGCGTGTACATGTGAGGATATCTTGCGTCACCCTCTTCGACACCAACAAACTGATAGCCGTCTCGGATCTTGGTGGTTTTGAACGGGATAGAAAGAACGAAATCATGATGCTCGATCTCGGAAGTAGGTTCTGATACTGATGTCTTGATTTTGATCAAGGTAGGTTTCCGTTGGCTGGTGAACAGGTCCTTGGTGAGCTTGACTTTCAGAGCGCCGTCTAAGGGGCGATATTCGTAAAAGTCGCGATTCTCTGCTGTATAGTCGTAGTTTCGGGTCTGGATGAGGGGTGTCATACGTAGTTTACGCAGGTCGTGATTACCGGCCTCCCAGTTATAGCTTTCGGGGTAGTCGAGAAGCGCGTATGGATCATCGTAAGTGGCAGCTACTGGAACAGATTTCAACCTTTGGCCGTCTCGCAAGATCTGGATGGTGACGTTCTTAACGTCGATGTCGCATTGGCGGGCATCTATGCGGATATCAGGAAGGTTGTTGGAGTCCCAGGTAGTAAACCAAATTTCAGACACGCCAGAGACCGAGCGATTCCGAAAGTCGACATCAATGTAAACTTCCTGTCTACTGAAAGAGTACGGCAAAGCGTCCATTTCCTTAGCGCCGGGTAGCGTGCCATCGTCAAGGGGATTGTAGGATTGCGGATGATCGGTATTCAAGTCGACAGGCTGCATGCTGGGCGGATGTGAAAATGCTTCAGTGGCAGACAGGCACTGACACGGGGATATCGGGGCGTCTAGTGAAGACTGCGTAGGGCGGGTGGGTGTGGCGGATGAAGAAGATCTCGCTAGCGACTTGAGCTCCAGAGAGGGGAGTTCAGGAGGACGGAGGTAGCCGCAGCAACAGCACAGCGCTCATAGCGCTGGAAACACGTGGAGGAGGCTGGCTATAGAGAGTAGAGGGCTAGCGAGCAACCGGGAAACAGGTGTGCGTTTGTGGAATTCGTCGTTGGTCTGGTTTGCAACTTCGATCGCGAAGCGCAAGGCTGAGCAGGAGCGGCAGAAAGCAAAGCAAAAAAAGTAGCAAGGACTGACCAGCTGTCGCGTGGTGTGGGAGAATAGAAATAAAAAAGAATAAAGAAACAAATACGAATAGCTAGAGCTTCAAAAAATTGCCAGGCGAGATTCGAATCGTGATCGTCGGTGCCGTGGGAAAAAGCCGGTATGTAGAAGCCAGTTTCGCAAGAAAAAATATATGAAAAGCCTCGACGTCGACAAAAGTTATTCGCCTGGGTTATTTTTCCTGGCCAGGCGAAAAGAAACTACAAATGCAAATACACTCAAGAATGAAAGCCTTGGTCGCGTCAAAACCTAACGCATTGCTGACTAAGTGCTCCACTTTTAACGACCGACCCCCAATACCAATGATAAACACCGCGTTTAGTATGGTGGGGTTGGCGAATTGTCCAGATGCAATATCAAAAGCTGCTAGGAGCGGTTGAAAGCATCACAAATTGTACCTTAGTTAGTTCGACATATGGACAAGATCAAGGTCTTTCTATAGAGATATTTACGAGCACATTTTGAGCATAATCGAAACCCAACATTGGCACATACATAAACAATGTAACTTGGATTTACTTCGTGTGATATTTCATATCATTAAATAACTACCCATATTCCATATTTATGCCAGCACTAAATCCGAATTGAACGCCCCAACAACCAAACAACGCCGACCGCTATGACAAATGTTAGAAAGACAAAACCCAGCAGCAAAAAGGATACAATGCCCCAAATCTGAGGTATTGGTTCCTTCATGATAAAAGTATACACCAACCTACATCAGATATCAGCAACATCCTGGATATCCTCTTCCTTGAAACCCTTCCGAAGTTCCGTCACATTTTTTCCCATGAAGCTATCAGGTATTTCGAAATCCTGTATCTTCATCTCGGGAAGAGGAACACCGAAAGCTAAGATGTTGCGTCCACCTCTCCTATGACGATTGACAGCAGCATCACGTTCATGGCGTTTCGCAAAGAAAGTTGTGATCTCTTTCATGGGAGCCAGCGGTGGCGTTGGAAGCATGGGACTGGCTTGACGCTTTGCTAGCACCTCAATGTTTCCCGGATGTTCTTTGCGCTTCTTCCCACGACAGCTGCGCTCGGCTGCAAGTGCTTCCTCTTGGAGTTGTTTGGCGATCGAGGTATCGGGGTCACTGAAGGACACCGAAGTAGCGACACTCTTAAGGTCACCACCATCGTCACCGCCTGTATTGGTGCTATGATTGGAATTAGCTGAAGTTGCGGAACCTGCTTCCTCGCTATGGAAATTGCGGTCCCTTAAGAAAGCAGGAAATCCAGTAAACTGGGTGCTGTTTCCCTTTTCTCGTTCAGCTTTCCTCCGCTTTTCTTCTAGGCTCCATTGTCGAAATTTTTCGAGTACAGCCTCGCAACTTCGGATAAAGTATTCACGAGCTGGTATAAATGACTTCTTCCTATCCTCACTGATACCTGTGACACCTAATGCTTTTAGCCAGTCAGGTCCTTGAAGAGAGTCAAGAATGCGTGCCACTAAGTCACGTTCATGTTGAGCCCGACAACGTTCCGTATTCCGGACAGTTTTTTCCTGTCGTTCCGCCTTTCTATGGGCATCTTCATAGACTGTATTGGGAAGCGGATCTTCCTCGACAATTGACAGTACCAGCTCGCTGAAATCTATTATATCAACTTCTAGCGGATCTGTGAATGTTGCATCGGTAAATGTTGCTATTGGGAACGATGATTCATAGTCATTGCCTTCAACGACTAGCTGAGTATCGTAGTCCAGTATATCTACATTCAAGGTTAGTATACCGATGTTACGTAGAAGAGATAGGCATTTACTCACTTTCTTCCTTCGGCACATTGCCAATGATGACATCATACTCTGGGAAGTAAGATGCCAAATCACTTTTGAACTTTGTGGCTTCTTGTGAGCGTAACTTTCGTCCACCGGCCTCTTGAGGTTCGGAAGTTCCCGTAGCTAAATTAGTGGTTGATTTCTGCACAGATGGATCTTCAGTTTTCACCCCGGCTTTTGACTTATTCTTTGACTCATGAAAGTCTGGTAGAGTTGTCTTGGCATCGACAAGATCATTACCATCAGCACCGTAGTTCTGTTTGCGACTCGGTCGTGAAGGAAGACTGGTGCCAGTAGTCTTGGTCTTCGCTTTGGTGACCACGTCGCCACCTCCGAGTTTCGATGCACGTGTTGCTACTATGGCTGCGGCTTCAACAACTACAGGAGGGTGTGCAGTAGTAGTAGTAGTAGGTGGAGACGATGGTGTTGAACAAGCAAGGTTTGCGACCAATGAGCTATGTGTGGTGGTGCTACTACTAGTATTGTTTTTGCAGGGTGTTGTCTGGGCAGCAAAGGAAAATTTTCGAGCGTCTTTATATTCCAACGACTCTGGTGGAGTGGGAAAAGAAGTATTTTTCAACTGGTGATGGTGTTGCGTTGACCGAGAATCTGGGGTTGTGGTAGCGGTCGGTGACGCGATAAATGACCCCGGTGTGGTAGAAAGTGACGCGCTAGAAGCAGTGCAGAGTTGTGCAGGCGTAGCAGTGTCTGCTGTCGATGGAAAATAATTTTGTACCTGATGTGGCTGTGACAGCTGCTGAGACTGCGAATGTTGCAAATTTTGAGAGTGGCGCTGTGCTTGTTGTGGTTGGTGTTGTTGCTGCTTGAAATTAAGCTGGGTTTGCGTGTGGTTTTGGTGACGCGAAGGGCTGCTGGAGACAGCTGTTTTAGCGCTAGGGGATGGAATTCCAGTGTCGATGCTAGTATTACAACCCACTAAATTCCGGCGGCGTTTCTTTAGCGGTGCAGTCAGGGCCTCCAAATCCACGCCGCGTTTTTGCTGCTGGGGGCGGTGGAGCCTATTGGCTAGGGAAGAAGAAGCACCACTACAAGTGTCACGAAAAATGACAGCTTTTGGCGATGAACGAGGAGACGATGTTTCGGATGGAATTGATGAAATTGATGGTTTTTTGATTGAATCGTGATGTGATTTTTGCGATGCCGGAGATGGGAGCTGTGGTTGCTGATTCTGCTGCTGATTTGGCGCCTTTGATTGAGCTTTCGCTTGGGCTGCAGCTGCTGCTACAGCAAAGGCCCGCCGAATATCAAGGTTCACACCGCTACTGGTGCTGCGAACTTTGAGAGGATGAGAACGCGATCGCGCACTTGGTGCAAGAATATTACCGGCTCTTTGAGCTCTTGAGGTTGTCGTTGCCATACTCAATTGAGCAGAAATAAATTCTCAATTCGCAAAATGCTGGTCTGGGTCGCGTGTCGAAGAATAGAGCTAAAAAGTCAGCAACAGAGAAAAGAAAAATGTGTTAATTGAAAGGGCTTGATATGGGGTTTTTTTTTTCAACGTCCTGAGTGTAATTGTCGTTGGGATAGTCCGGCTCCCCCTCTCTACCTTTTTTGTCCCCTTCCTTTCAGTTGTGTTTAGTCCCTTGTTTGTAGAGGGTAGTTGCGCCTATCTCGGGCTCTATAATGTTGGAGGTCTGGCTGATCTCTTACTGATCTGTAGAACGTCAAGCTTGCTCCAACTCGGAAGCTGGATATTGTGACTAAAAGCCAATAGTTGGGTTGGCTACTTCTTGTAACTGTCGCTTCTTGTACCTTGCAGTTAATTTTACATTAAAGAGTACAAGGAGGTCACGCGTCGCGTGTACCTGTCTCTGGGCCAAGGCCGCGCTGCTTCTATTCTGCTCCGTTAATGCTTGGGTGTACTACAAAAGATCCACTGAAAACTCCAGGTTACAGGTGGAGGTCATCGCATTTTGCATTGACAACACATGCCAGTGAATTGAATTGACAGCCACCAATATGTAGATACATACATATGTAGATACATGATAATGTGCCGTGAATCCAATACACAGAAACAAAATTTGCAATGAAAGCTTCACTTTCGATTACAAATACATTCTTTTCTTGTAACATCGTAGTTTAGCACGAAACAACACCTCAAATTATGCTAACCCTAACAACATCTTGGTCTCATTGAAGGCTTTACATGTTCGTTCCACTCGTATTATTGATGATGACAAATTTGAGATTTACTAGCATTGGGGGATGTATCCGTGATAAAAAAAAATATTTAATTTGTAGGTTATTGAGTCTCAAAAGAGACCTCAATCAATATTATTAAGGTGAGATCATAACCTCCAGTATATAGCAACTCATTTAAACGTGTTCGTACCGAATCATCAAACCGAACTAGATACCGCATAAAATTGTTATGCCAAAACATAAACAGGAAAGTACAAAACCTGATACTATTATATGTCATAATGAAGTAGAAGAAATAGAACAGCAGATGACTAGATATATCAAGGGCATAAAAAAGAAAACAAAAAAAGGTATGCGAAATTTAAGACGGTATCATCAAGAGTTCTACTTTAGTGTAGCTTCTCCTCGAGATGTATCATGGCCGTGTAACCTGCACAGCAGCTCGTAGTCATGCTATGTTGACACCATGGGCATTCGACACCGATGACTCGTGATTCGGTCTTCTGGCTTGAGATAGACATGTGTTTATACATCGAGCTCGGCATATCATGGTAGAACTTACAATGGCAGCACTGAACAAGTGTCTTAGCCAAAGGTTCTGGCATACCATGTACATCTTTGATTTGCCCAAAAGCTGTCTGAGAGATAGGCGATAAAGACTCGCGAGTTGAGATATCCTTAGATGATGTGACTGATGACATCGGGGTTTCGATCGAGCTCAACTGCGACTCAGACATAGACTCGTCATCATAAGGCGAGAGTGTGCCGTAAGGCGATGGAATTCGGATCTGAGCATCTCTTTGTACGGATTTTATGGCAGAGGGGACACCTCGACCGTAACGCAGAGGCAGTGGGTAGCCTGTTTCCTGAGGACCACTCTGCTCCGCAGTGAAACTACCATGGTGGCTGAGACTGGGGTGGCCATTGGTACTTTCGACGAATCCTCCATCGCTCAAGTCAGACCGTATCTGAGGCGAATGACCACGGAACTTGGCGTTTTGTTGAATAGATCTTATAGATTCACACGGGGTACGGGGTCCGGCGGAGTCAGATTCGTTGGCAGAATCGATGTCCTTCATATGACTTGTTGTTGTAAGACGGGGTTGGCGCACTCTCTGTCTACGTGAGCTTTTGCGAGGAATGGCAAATGCATTAGTTTCGGGAGATGGAACACCAAGATGACCGTGACTCGCAGTAGACCGTAGTGCCGCATTGTTGGAAGACCAGCTACTGTTCATGGAAGGCACAGGTGGAGGTAGATTGCTGTAACTCCTAACGTGATCAGGCATTACAAGGGCACCAGTAGTGTTTGATGCTTTAAGGCCGACAGGAGTGAGAACAGTAGGTATGGTTGGAGCATTTGGAGTAGTTAAATCGGTGATAGGTGATGAAATCGGCAGTGATGACATAGTGCGGTGTCCTTGGCTTGTGCTACCAATGCCGTTCTTGTGATAGCTAGCTTCCTCTTCTGGGGGTGGCCTAGACATGGATCTGCGAAACGCCGCACGGGCAGCATCTCTAAACCCACGACGAGGTTGTTTGGGTGAAGCCTTCTTGTTGAGATCTTGTTTCTTGGAATCTTCGAGAGGGGCGACGATGGTAACTGTAGGAGCTGGAGTTATCATAGATGTCAATCTAGGAGGCAATGAGCTGTGTGGATCAAGCGCATAGAACTCAGCGATGCTCGCTCTGGTTCCCGTCAACTGGGGGCTTTGTGGTGATCGAGGGTTTTTGAGGTCAATATCTGGAGAACCATGAGGTTGATTGAATTCACTGAGGAAGTCGAACGGGATAGAAGAAGAGCCCTTCTGAGACTGAGAGGCGGACATGACAGCGGAGTCTGAGGCGGTTGGGCGATGTTTGGAACTCGAGGTGTCACGTTTCCAGTTGAGGAAAGAAATGCGCTTCGTTTTATCTTGGTCTTGTGTTCTGCGACGACCACGAGGTTCATCAGAGACAAGAGATGGGGTGGCAGACTGATGCTTTTTGTGGTCGGGCTTGACAAGACGATTTGGTTCCCTATAAGACCGACACATTCCTGGGTTTTCAATGATCCTGGGCTCCGGGCCACTGAGATCGGTGACAGGAATTTGAAGCTCTGATGGCGTGGATGAGAAAGGAATGGAGATGTCAGATGTCATGGTAGACGATCGTTCTCTGCGAAGGTGGGAAAGATCGAAAGAAGAACGAATTCGGTCGGCAATCGAACGAGAGCGACTGCGTGGTCTTGAAGAATCGCGCCTAGTTTTCTCACGGCCAGGACGGGCGCTGTCACAGGCTACTGATGTTCTAGAGACAACGCCGGGGGTCTTTTCCAAGTGTAGATATGGAGTCTTGGATGCAGATGGTGGAGGCTTAGTCAATCTTGTGGGCTTTGACTGATGGTGTTGAGTTGCCCTTACGTCGCCAGTTTCAGCCTTTTCTTGACCGTGGTGCTTTTGCTTTTTCTTTTTGCGGTCTTGTTCTCTATGGCGGTAACTCTCCCAGCTTGGGGACTGGCAGATAGACGAGTCTGAATCGTGAGCAGGTGAGTCGAATGATAGTGTAGATGGTGCAGGTTTATGGGCTTGATTTTGAGTATAGTCCTGGCTTGGTGCTAGTGCGGCTCTGGGAGTAGGATCAGCGTGAGAAAAGCCAGAGCTTTGGGTGAGAGTTTGAGGAAGCGAATATGAGAGGGGAGGATGGGTGACGCTACGACGACGTTCATGTAGATTAGAGATAGGAATCGCTTGAGATGTGGCGTGCGAGGAAGAACGATGGTGTTGGCCAAAGGGAGGCCTTGGCTCCTGGGACATATACGAGCCCAAATGCATTCTTTCAGTCTATATAGGCAATATTGAGTCAGCGAATCAAGTTTATGGAGGGGCCCGGACTCTCCCCTCATGCTCCGTGCAAGCTGGGCGAGCCGCGCAAGCTAATATGGGCTATGATATGGGCTAATGTGCTATATAAAAAGATGCCGCTCGCCTGGATTAACACTGGATGGAACGGCAGCATTGCTCCACTGTGCTGTACAGCACATGTAAAGGCAGTGAAGCTGGACATCAAACACTCAGGATGCAGCGTGCGTATCTGGTACAATAGCATGTTGCATAAGATGGACAATGGATGGACAACGGAGTTGAAACAAAGGCTTGTATTTTTTTTTTTTCTTTCCGTTTTTTTTTTTGCAGGGAGCAGCAGGCTGGATGCAAGGGCGCAAGAGTAGGAAGGGGAGAGTCATCTGGGGCGACTTTGACGTTGAGTCAGGGAACGAATGAGTGGCCTACCATGAGCTGACGTTCTAAGTCGAGGAGGCGCTGAAAGTTTTCTGAGCGTTCTAGGGCGGGAGAGCTGGGCCGCGCAAAGTGCAAAGGCGACGATAGGACAGTCTGGGACTGCATCATCATCATGTATGTATTTTATTCGACTACCGAAGGAATTGTAGCGAATATTATAGAGAGCAGGCAGCCTGGCAGCTAACGGCTCAACAGTTTGATACTGACTGGGCTTGTGATGCTGCAGGTACTAGTTAGTACTTCCGGAGACATACAATCATGCAATGCCAGCCAGACTCGTCTACCTGCGACTGTATGCACCGTTGCACCGATGAATAATTGAATGACTAGATGTCGTGGAATGCAGCAGTAGGCAGCCTGGAAATAGAGGCAGACGACGGGGCTATGGTGCAGGTTCGTGACTGGTTTCTGTGCACTTTCTGTGACTTAGTGGCGATGATCGTGTAAGTAGGCAACGGCTACAGTGGTTGGTCCGGACAATGTGAAATCTGCACTAAGTCAAACTGTGGAATGGTCAGCTCGATAGCTTCAAAGCAGAGCGACAGCACCAATAATACGAGTAAAACGCCCGAGAATACCGTCGCAACAAGGCACAGAAACTGGGATGGCAAATGAGGACGCAGAACTGAAGATCAGGACAAGATTGGCGGGGTAAGACGAGATTTAACAAAAGAAAGAATAGAAAAGCAGACACGGTGTGTTGCTGTGGGTGCAATTTTAGAGCTGGAGAAGCTGAAGCGATCGCTATACTAGCCGTTATAAACAAAACAGGCAAGCCTGGGATTTAAAGCTGCTTTCTATGTTGGTTATTAGTACAAAATTAGCGTTGTTGTTCAATCCACAGATTGCAGTTTCCTGGACAGCCGCGATGTAAGGAAATTGCGACCAACAAGCAGAGCCACAGATAAACAATCAGGACAACGTTAACAAATTAGACGTTGCTCTAGTTTTGCTGACCAAACGGCTCTTACCGAGTGTGTATCGCTAGTTGAGGGGTAAAGAAGAGCGGTTTTCTTCTTCCTTTTCGTTGCCTAATATCCTTGTTGTCCTCAACTTCTATTTTATCATACTTGACTGACTATCAATCTGCTGACTGGCAACACAACCAGGCGTCTAGATGCTGACGCTGATGCTCGAAATGTAAGCCCTTTTTGCCCTCCTCTATCTATACTCTAGAGTCGGGGACAATGTTCCCGCCGCCGGTCGTACAGAGAATACTGTAGCTCGTGTCTGCTATGGAAGGCAAAGCAGTCGTCTGGCAGCTTGTTCGTATGGATATAACGATATATTGTGTGAGAAGGGTGTCAAAACGGGTTGCTCAGCCTCTAGGGGAAACTAGAAGTACTGGATATCGTTATGTATCTTCACGCAAAGTGTCGATCGTTCATGGATGGGTTCCCTTTCCAAACATTCTAGGATTGGGAAGAACGTCGTCTCGCTAGAAGGACTGCCACGCTTCTTATAAAGCTATAAGCAGCTACATTCGATGCGTTTTTATGTCTGTGTACAATCGTCTTGCCAACACAGATGGTACAACTACTGTATAAATATGTATGTACAGTTGTATGTGTAGCTAAAGTGCCATTGACATGGATACCACAGGGACCAAAGACCATGTTCCCTACAGCAAACACGACCTGACTTACCATTTAACTAGAACATCCATCGCCATCATTATTTGCCATCCCAGATACAAGGCACGGACATCGCTATATGTATATAGCCGTCACATGTTACTCTAGCCTCACCACAATACAGATATTGCTGCATGCAGCTTGTAAACTCAAGCTTGGAACAATAGGATGCAAAGAATCCACACCTAGCTTGCGACCACAGCGGTCTGGGCAGATAAATACGAGAACAGAAACTACAAAGCTAAGCTGCACATATCCATAATCCACGCTAGAGACTCGGCCGCCGCTTGGTTGGCTTGTACGCTCACATATATGGTTCATATCCAGACGCATCTCGCCATCTATAGGATCTTGTCTCTAGAATGACGGCCGGCGAACACACCAGAACTAGCCGAAGAAATTTGACCTCAGATGATCCATCTGCTTGGCAAGAAGAATCCCCGATCTAGACTTGCCTAAGACAACCAACAATAATGGATTGGCTCTTGTTTGATCTGCAACTCCTAGCTCGACAAGGGAGGGCTGGCACTTTAAGCGAATGCGTGCAGGCGGATAGCCCTCCGCCCAGTGTAGCCAAGACTCTAAAATAGAACACGATAACTGCACGTAAACCTACCGTCAGTTGGTCATCATGAGACCGAGAACACACGCGACCATATATCGTGTCAAGGTAACCGTTGCTTTTGTTTTTTGTTTAATATCTTCGCGCAAAGCATAAAGTATCTACAAGAGCTTGGGCAGAGGTCCTGATATAGTATTCCGTAGAGTACAAGTACTACAACATATAGTGCATCTACGTGAGCAGTACAGATATGTAGTAGCTGATGATTCGAGGCACTGCAGCGCTGCGTATACCGATAGGCAATGGACAGATGGCCGTCGCTATATCTTTTAACAATCTGCGTATTGTCGCAAGTCCGCTCTTAGCCGTAAGTCATTCCCTTTCTAAGCCGAGATTTGCTTGAATGGTGGAAGACGTTGTCTTACATGTTTCTACGATTGTACACATCACATGCTACGGCATCGTGTCTTATATAAAGTGGTGGTATATCATAGATAGATAATCATAGATAGACAATTATACATGGTACATGCACATGTACAGTGTAATGTAACTTGTATGACATATCTATATATGTATGTATGCTTCTATCTGTCTCTTTGATCTTAGTCACAGTTGTCCAACATTATGACACGGTACGAGGTATTTCTCTCAATCATCTGCAGATACGGGATATACCTTAGCGCCAAAATATACGATAACTAAATCTGTTTGTAGTTCCTCGTAAATAATTTCGCGCCACCACCGAACGTTTTATCAACAAGATTATTTTTCCTCAATCCGATGTTTTAATCATCATGAAAATTCCATCAGTTTTCCAGTAGAAGACGAACCATTTCTTTGCGATTGAGAATACTAGCCAGTTAAGTTCCAAATGTTGCCTCTGTAATTCTTTAAGGCAAGCATCGGAACTCGCGTATTTTCAATGTTTATATCAAAATTCATTGTTTAGGCTGAGAATTGCCTACCTTCAAATCTTCGGTTGACCAACAAACCAATCCCCTTTATGCATGCAACATCGCCTCTCAAGCTGAAATACGAGTTGCGGGCATTGCAAGTTTCCGTTTGAATGTCCGTTGGTCTGTATCTGTAACCCTAGCTCCTTTGAGATGTAATGGATTAAGCTATCCACCCTATAAGACCTAAATACTGACCAATGTTAGCAGTATATTAGTTGCTTATCTCGAAATTGAATTTTTCATGTTTACCAGCCTCGTTTTTAGTCATGTTTGCATGACTTGTGCATGACTTTTTTTTGCAAAAGAAACCAAACCTATGTTGCTGACAAGTGAAGTTATACAGAAGGTAGATGTCAGGTAGTAATCATACTGTTCTAAGAGGGTTTATAGTACAAGGGCTACAAAATGCTCGGAGGTTTTACGATAGGTTCCCGATGAGGTGGTTTCTACTAGAAAGGATTAGAAGTTGAGATGCGTAGAAATGGCATATAACGAAACCATAACAAATGCTCTGTATCTCAGTAGCCTATCACTGTTGGGAAGTAGGCTGTCCTTCACCTTGCATTATATACTAGTATTAGTTCAGGGCTGTGTATCTTAGGATAACAAGGTGCTACATAGCTATGAGAGCTCCATTTCCACCGTGATAAATTGAATGAAAAAAGAAAAAGAAAAAATAGAATACCTATATCAGATGTTATTGCAATAATGACCGATAGATGGAAACAATGAACCATGTCAAAGTTTTCGAGACGTCAGAATGCATTACAAAAACGTCACAACTACAAATGATTGCAAGACCTGAGCGCTAATCCTTGTTCCTAGTAACCTTATAAAATGGACTTGTGATTCAAAAAAAAACTCGGAGTTACATGTAGTTCTCGAAGGATCTACATATAACCCTAAATGGCAATACTGTAAGTATTTTAACCCTACGCAAAGTTCATCATTTTAGTTCCAAAACTGACACAAGATGACTTTAGTTGAAGAAAAGACAGTACATTGACATATGAGACATTAGAATATTATCTTAGTTATGTATGAACCAATTCATGAATGAGATAGTCGTAACCATTGATAATATGGCGACTAAAAGCTACCATATGGTTGTAGAATGAACACATTAAGCTGAAGAGTAAAGAGTCTTAATAATTCCGTGTTTATTCTGATGGCACTTTGTAAATCTAGGTAGCACTTTGCTCTATCACCAAGCAAGGTGGTCTATAGCATTGCCGTTTTTCAGTGAAGAGATGAGATAAATTCAAACTTGCTAAGAATTAGTCCACCGTTGCACACGCTTGATTAATCATTAACTATGCATCTTGTCTATACTAAGTATGGGTTTAAGGAGTCATCGATCAATGAACAGTCCGTATGCTAAAGACAGAATGATAGCCATCATGAACATATCCCGCAGACTCTTTGGTTGGGGTTCTTGATGTAAATGGAAGGAGAGAAAACACTGCACAACCTTCTTGCCTTTTTCAATGATTGCTCCTGAGAAAGAACGAGCCGAACAGCACGGGTTCTTTCCATTTCTATCAGAGCTCTGTGTTTTCATTTGTGCAATGAAGTCTTATCGATTGGAATTCCTTTCATAACCAACTCCAGTCTTGCACCACCTTGGTTATCGTCACAATCAACCCCGCAACTCATCCACCTCTAATCTTGAGCTTTAGATATAGAAAGCGACAAGTATATTGATCTTTTTGATATACCATCGCAGCTTCTCCATATACGATGAGATTGCAATATCTTGCCGCGCTGGGCATGGCGATTTGGGCCTGTGTCACCATCGCAGAGCTCACCACGCTTACTATTGTGCAACAGCCAACGTCGACGTCAACTTCGATCGTGATGGCTCTTGTTACGCCCCTGACAACTGTTTTCAGCCCAGTCTGTGGACCTGTGATCTTGGCAACCCATATGGAAACGCCGTCGTGTCTGGCACCAGGGATGTCGTCCGTCTAGAAGAACGGAGGTTTCTATTCTCCTGGTGTATGTCCACAAGGCTATACTACAGACTGTCAGAGAACCGCCCAACGAGATGGCGAATTGGTTCCGTTGCGACCAGAAGAGACCATGGCCTTATGTGTACCCAGGTATGTTATCGAGAATTTGTAATATGGTGTATTTGGAGATGTGCTGATCGATGGTAGAGGGTGGACATGCTTTGGGGGAATGCCCACCAATATAGCTTTCTCATTCACATCCGGTGGGGCGTATACTGCGCCGGCGATTGAAATTCGTTGGCGACAGCAAGACTTGAAATTCATTGAGAATGGTTAGTTTTAATGTGGCCTCAAACAAAAGTTGATACTAACCGTTGATGGTCATTAGCACGCACAACTGCACTGGAGATACCATCCGAATATACTTTAACAACACGAGCGTCTCATATTGCGACATCGACACTCCAGCAACCTGTCCCGACCACATCTACCAGCAATATCACGGTAATGCTCACCCCATCTGAAAAGGATACTAGTGAATATGGTATCGGGACAGGCGAGCTGAGTGGAATAGTATTCGGCATATGCGCTGGAATTATAATCCTAATGCTGTGTGTCTGGCTAGTCATGCGGCATTGGGAGCAAAATGGTTGTTTTGGAAGATACCAAGGGCCACACCGGAACTGGCCATACTACCGCAGAAGCACAAGACTGTATTCACCTTCACTATCATCATTTTCATCCAACCCTAGACATCGAGGTATTGCGGGAAGATCTTGCAACTAAGCATACCAATACTTCCTTTTAGTAGAAACTTCAACACTGCTCTCTACGTAGCCAGGGGTATAATCAGCTATCAGTTGACTAAGAATTACACTTGGCTTATGTTATTTCTCACTACGGCTATGAGAGATTTTTTAATTAGAGACACTACACATGAGGTGTTCTTAGTTGGAACTTAGTTGGAACTTAGTAGGGTTTTGTCTAATCAAGTTAGTAAGAGTTGGAGCTTTGGATGCGAGTGCCCTAGAGATGAGATCCACCAATAGTTGCAAACAAATACATAGCATTACCAAACAAAATCTGGGTTCTCCTAAAGTGCAGACAGACTGGTTACGCTATCATAAGGGCCGGGATAAAGAATTGCTTGGAACAATACAGATCTTGACTTTGACTATATGACGGCGCAGTACGCTGGTAGCGAAACTTGCTGCTTTTTTTAGTTTTTCGAAGCTTGTCCGCGAATCTTTGATTCCATGGACTGGACAGCGCCTTGAATGTCCACTAGTGTCCTCATTATTTCGGTTGCTTACAGGCCTGACACCCTCATAGGCAGTTGTGTTTCCACCGGCCATGGTACTTGTCGAAGGCACCATCTCCGGTCTTGGCCACTAGGATGTGCCCTGACTCAATTCTGGTGAGGTTGTTGTATCTGGAGATACGGAAGGAGGGCTCGGTGGGGACACCACTTTTAAGCGGACATTACCCACTCTGTTCTTTCCACCAATCCGCATACTCAAGACTTTGTTGATCTTGCTTCCATCTCCTTGCTCCGGCGTCACGGTGCCCTCCGTCTTGAGGGGGGGGGGGCGCAGGGCCCGGGCGTGTGTCTCTCTCTTGTAGCTATATTCTCCTGCAGAGTGGTCAGGGCTCGTGCACACAATGAAAGTCGGAAGGGGTCTAGTGTGCTTTCCCTCTCCGTGTTCTAGGTTTTCTCAGTCACTCTTGCTCTCCATGTTAATTGTCTGGCCCGATAATAGGGCTTATTCTTTAGGTGTGCTGGCTCTGTAATGGCGCCATTTCACCTCCAACCTTGTGGCAAGATACTTGCATGAACTCTCTTTCCTGAGTAGCTTTTTGACAAAGCTAGCCTGGAGTGGTCTCTTATTGCTGGGGCAGGACCAGGGATGGAAAGGTTCCTTTCGTTGCTGACATAGAGGGCAATTTCTTTCGGCATCGGTGTGTTGGAAGCGGGCATGGTACTCCGCGAAGTCGCCGTAGCCTGTCTGAGCCGTTAGGATCCGTCCCACTGTCGACCTGTGCTGGTCTTTGAACCAGTCGACATTGTAGACAGTCTTTGTTTCAAGACGGGCCCCAAGGTGCTATCTTGGCTTGCGCTCTGCTATACAAGATTTGAAATCAGTCTTGAGCTGAGTGTTCTTCCATCTGCGGGCGGAAGCAAGGGACATATGATCATGGCCTTGGCGGTCGGGGTGGATGAACTTAGTACTGCTTGTGCACCCTTGTTTCGCTAACTTGTCAACTAGCTCATTGCCAGGGACCTCAGTGTTTCCTGGGACCCATCTAATGCCACGACGACTAGTCCTGTGCGCTCTGTGCCTCCTTTCCACTCATGGAGTGTGAGCCGGATCTTGTTGACAGCCTCTTGAGAGGTTCCGTTTTTGCTGTAGCTGGAGATTCGTTGTTCTCTTGGCTTTAGCAGAAAACTGAAGCTGGAATCCCACCATACACCTAGCCATTCTAGAGACTTGGACTGATTTGGTATCATTCCATTCGCGAGTTTAACTGGGTCCATGGAAGAGCATCCTCTTGTTCTGCAGTGCATCAGACCTGTTTTGTTCCAGTCTAGCTCAAGACCATTGTTCGTGCACCATTTCTCTATGTTGGCTAGGATCTTATTGATGGTTTCCACATTCACTGAAATGTCCTGACTTGAGGCCGCAAAAAGGCCGTCATTTGCATAGGCTAGTCCAAAGGCTGCACCCTGTAGGTCTGTCATATATGGCATATATAGGATCGGGGAAACCGGTGAGCCTTGTGGCAGACTCCCTCCAACCTTCCTGGTGACTGGTTGATCTCCTTCTATAGAGAGGAAAACCTCACGTCCGGTGAGAAAAGATTCTACCCATTTGACTATTGACGTTGGCCAGCCCTGGTGTCTGAATTTTTGGACTAGTCTGTCACGCTTGACTGCATCAAAGGCACTTTTTATGTCGTATATCAGAAAGGAAGTTATCTTGCCGTACTTGGATTGTCCCTCAATCGTGTCTGCCAGTGAAAGTGTGAAGTCCATAGCTGATCTCCTTGGTACTGCGCTAGCGTATGTGCGGGGGATGATGTCCAGGTCAATGGATTGTATAGCCAGCCTTCTTGCTACGAGTCTCTCAAGTCCCTTTCCCAAAATTGAGAGAAGTGAGATCAGTCGGTAGCTTCTTGGGAGAGATTTGTCGCGGCCGGGTTTCGGTATGACCACCAGGCAGGCCGTCTTGAAGACCTTGGGGTGCCAGCCAACTTCCATACAGCCTTGGAAAAGTGCTGACACTTTTGACCCTAAAACCTTCCATGCCATCTTCCAGGCACTATTGGGGATGCCATCTTGCCCAGGGGCTGTGTTTCCCGGTTTGAAGATAGCATTTCTGACTTCGAGTTCAATCAGCTCCTCAAGTTCTCGTGGGGGTCTAGCCTGTCCCGTTTCGGTGTCGTTGGTATTGACAAGGGCTTCTTCTTGAGCTGTCTCTGCTTGGGTTCGATAGGAGCAGCGCCTTTTCCTTAGATGTGGATGCTGTTCCATTGTTTGAAATCAGTGGTGGCATGCTATATGAGGCTCTGGCGCGTGTCTAGTTCAAAGCCCTGAAAACATCTCCAGGGTCATGGCTTCAATGTTCCCTTGCCATGTCTCCCGCCTAGCTTTTCGTATCCCTCGGAGGAACGTCTTACCAGCAGTCTTTTGGGGTTGACCTATCAAGAGCTCGGATCAGCGCTTGATTGATCCTATGGGCTTCATCGTCCAATCCCTCCGAAGTTGTCAGTTGTCCAGATGTGAGGTTGGCAGATTCTCTTTTGCAAGCTTTAGAAAAGAGCTCCTTGTCTACCTTATCCATCCTGTATCTCACAGCTCGACTAGAGGTCTGGGAAGGTGCGCAGGCAACTGTTGTGACAAGCACTCCGTGGTGACTCCCACAGTCCAGATCTGGTCGAACCTCTGTGGTGCAGAGGTGCTCCTGTGTTGCAAAGGCCAGGTCTATCACTGAAGGCGGCCGAGGGTTGGCATGGCATGATGTGACATCTAGGTCATTCAGGAGAATGGTACCTGATTCCTCGATCCAGTCTACTAGCTTGTCGCTGTCTGAAGACTTGTTGCCGCTATCCCACATTTGTGAGTGTGTGTTCCAGTCTCCACGCAGTATTGCCTTTTGTTCCCTCACAATTTCCTACATCTTTTATCCAGCGTTGATTGTCGCCCGAGTTTGGGTTATAGACATTATGTATTGTAATCCCATTTCCCAGGCGAACTACTACCATGTCATGATGGCCTACGTTATCAGCCATCATGCCTTGCTCTGAGATTAAGCTTTTTTTCGCATGTGTGATTGTCTTAGGACGCTTCACCCACTTCGCACATGGTGCATATGTCCGATAGTAGTCTATCGGAACTGTCTATGCATCTTCCAGGTTCCTCCGAATATAGGGTTCTTGGATACAAACTACGTCCACTTCCATTGCTTTTGCTGTCTGAAGAGCGGCAATGTGGTTGTTATAACCACCATGAGCATTGAGCTGGAAAATTGTCAGCTCATTGATTTTTCTTGTGTTTGTATTACACATTAATTATCAGTGGGCTTGGGACGGTTGCTGCGCCGGAGGCTTGATCTCGGAGGGGCCGGCTTGTAAGCTCTGATGAGTTCCGAAGCGCCTTGCGCCACAGACAAGGTCCGGGTTGATGCAGAGCTCTTGCCTGCAAGAAAATAGGCGGCACCGGGACAAAACTCTAGGACTATGTATATGAAACTATCGTGAAAAACACCATAATCATGATATATCAAGCCTTCATAGCTCGGTTGGCAGAGCGCGACACTAGAAAACTATCAAGCGCTTGACTAGTACTTATTTTTCCATCAAAATTTCCTCATCATAATCGTGCAGCGACGAGAAGACAACACGACAAGTTCTACGCGTTCCCGCGGCCCACGCGCCGGTGAAATGGCACCGGCACCGGCACTCCCGACCGGCAAGAAAAAGGCCAGCTTGGGACAGATTGAATGCCCACGATGCCGCACCCAGTCATTGACAGTCAAGATGCAGGTGCCGAATGGCATCGTGAAGCATATGACACGCCATGCTCCACTCTCCCTTGATGAACGTAGC